>QOVE01001449.1:0-31989 GCA_003521275.1 Tricholoma sp. MG99
TAGGTGTGGCTTGAGAGTTTTGATACATGTATAGGCCACTTGAAACTCCTGCAATTATGAACAGAACAAAAGTTCGTTGTAACCATTCATTGGCTACAAAGTTATCTTCAGATGTAGTCAGAAGCAATCACAGGTGTAAGTAAATTGAAACAATTCCTACAAGACTGGTTGTAGACAGTGTTGAAGGAGCCAACATGACCACCAGCCTCTGATCATCAATTGATGTGAGTTTTTAAACAACTGAGCTGACATGGAACACCTAAACAAACCTATGACTGCGCCTCGAAAGTTTTGATTCAGACTAGTTGAACTATAATCCTAGTTTCAGGCGGTAATTAACTTAACACCTACTACAAAGTGATAGAACCACTCTTACTCTAGGTATATTGCTGAAATGTGCATTTATAGAAGAGGGAGTCTGGACATGCGTGTTAGATACGCAAAAGTTGCTGCTCGCTAGAGGGATTCTGTCATTGCCACTCACTGAGTCCGAGTCATTCTTCAGCATACTGCCCATGGAAGATGACTTTTCAGCAGGAATGTCAAGCTGTGACTCCGCAGCGGATCCAGTAGAAAAGGGGGAGTGGGCAATATCGGGCTCGGAGGTAGTCACGGTAGACTGGCACTTGTCCGAGTCCGAGATAGTCGACTTGGACTCGAGGGTCATAGTTGTGGTTTCGGACCAGAGGCAGAGCAGATGCCTGAAAGGCTCATACTTCAATGTACAGTTCATGTTTGGTGGGTGGCGACTCCTAAGCTTGTAGAAGAAGGTTTCAAAGAAAGCTGTTGACGTTACGTGTCGCTTGTCTTGAGGTCACTCGTGGTTTGTCACAATTGGTGCCTTGGGGTGCCTTGCCAGCAGACATCATGACCGGCGCTGATATATCGGTGTTCAGCCTGAGTAGACGGTCAACTTACCAACTTGAATGGACTAGTAGATCTGCACATGCCTCGCGACTCGGAAGACACCTTGTTCAGCCTTGTCCGTGTATTTGTTTATTCCATCGATTTACATTGTCTTGCGCCTAATCGGACCTCATCCCAACCTTCAACACCTCCGAACCGACCTTGCATTGTGCCCCATGATCTTGCACCCACCTCTGAATCTGTTTTGGATTCCGACACTTTATCTGTGAAGGATGAGGACTATGATCCCCGCTCTGGCCCAGGCTAAGGTATCCGGAGGCCCATGTCCAGCACTGGCAGCAGCTGCGTGCTGTCCTCTGCCAAGCTTACTTCTCATCTACGACTGCCCACGATTGCGAGCGGAGGCGACGAGGATGAATGTGGATGTATTCACAATCGATCAGATTGCTGCGCGTAACGACTCGCATAGTAGCTCGCACGTTTTTTCAAGCTCTTCACAGCACGTAGGGGGAGGCCGTGCGCGTGAGTTTACTAGTAGCTGAATCAGCAACTGAGAGGTTATTCGGTCATGAGAGTTTGTCCGTTTTCCTCTAGTCCTAAACTCTACCCGGGCCCGTAGTACGTACTCATGACATCAATATTCACTCCGGCGCTCAACGTAGAAGTTCACCAAGACACGAATGCGAAATTTGAAAGATTGAAGATGATGTTCTTCGTGGGGTGTTCGAGTCCCGACGGCGTATCAGGTGTGTTTGAGCACTGGTAATTGTTTGAACACACCGCAATCTTGGTCGACAGAAGAAGTCCCATGAAGTCTTGTCACTGCTGCCTGCAAGCTGCCGCCGATGGCAGCGTATTAGTTCCAGAACTCAAATAATACATACTTATCTCGATACAAACAAAAATTGTATTATGGCACAAGAGTGACTCTAGAGATCAATAACATATGAGCGAAATAGTACCACACGACTCTACCGGAGAAACATATTGGCAACGACAAAGTGGCGAATCCGGTCTGTTTTTGTCTGTACGGGAAGACGGCCACCTGAGTTTGACATGATTATCCCCATGGCCACGGCAAATTTGGTGTGGTGCTGTATTGTTCTTTGACTCGGTATTGATGCACAGTAGGTGCCAATGATGATGGAGAAGAGGTTCTTGTAAGGACCTGGAATATGTATGATTTCAGTTAGGTCTAAACACTGGTAGGAAAGACGAAACGGCAACGTAACATACATCGTCACATAATCGTCAACCCGCGAGAGCAATATCGATCATATAGGCAGAAATGACGGTCACTAAGCAGCGATCAGCGATTATCAGGAGATGAACGACGACAACATACGACACAGAAGCACTGGGATACACTTCTTTTATGCGCAGATTACATGGCTTGCCAGTTGCAGGATAGGTTGAGCTAGGAAGCAAGATAATAAGTTTAGTCGGGAAAGGGCCATTCCCTCGAAAGATCAACGCGCTCGAGACATAAAGAATCATCCCTACATGATCGTGGATTAAATCATTGTGCATCATCGCTGACGGACAAAACCCACTCACCGTCAAAGAACAATCACAATTGTGGGAGTATAAACGGCCCAGCTTGGCGCCAGCTGACCCCATGTAATTCCCATGTGCAGCTGGTGGTGTACACTGAACGACGAAAGCTTCTTGCTGGAGATATATGCGTGTATCGGGAAGCGAGGCAGGAGAAATACTGAACAAGACGAAACGGCCTGAAGTTCAAGAATGTAGAAGCCATATTAGACGTCGTCGGATGCCGTCCAGATTGAAGATGCCGAAAGCGAGGATGCTGGAAATGTTTATGAGAAGGTAGGGCGATAAAGGAATGTAGGATATAAATACGTACGGAGGGCCAAATCCATTGTGGCCGTGGTGGAGGCCAGTCGGGACTGGCAAGTTGGTGCTTTGGCAGTCTGATCGGTATTAAAGTGCTAAGCAAAAAGGTAAAAGAACATTCCTGCATGAACGGGAATGAATTAATGATTTTGTTGTCATGGTTCCAAAGAACGCTCACCGTCAAACTTCACGAAAAGATAACGGGCAGCATTCGCGGATGGAGGAGCGTGAAAAACCTGACGTGGGCAAACCTGGCCAACTTTTCGATTGGCAAGTGACGTTGTCCTCCTTGGGCTGTACAGCAGCGTGGGTCTTCTACTTGCTAGGATAATGCGATGGGTCAGTGAGTGAGACGGGACGGAAAGCAGACTGCACTAAACAAGACAGTGGAAAAACCCTTGAATATAAAGATTCAGGCTAGAACTGAATGTTGTCCAAGATTGTTCATATCAATGATAGGATACCGGAGAATGATCCTTAACAAAAAAGCAGCAGGAAATTCTACATCGGTGTAATTATGATCAGTACGGATGGCGGAATCGGAATCGTGTAAAAGTATACCTTCGGCTGGGCTGTTAACAGAAGGGAAGTGCTAGAAAGGAGAGAATGAGCCCGCTACCCGGAGCTACGGATTAAAGTTGGCTCGTGAGATGAAAGGGTCGCGGTACATACCCTCAAGAACGAAAGTAACATACATCCACAGCCACTTCGATCTTGCAGTAGGTTGGGAAGTGGAAGCATCTACATCAAACACTGAAACCTAGCGAAGTAGGGTCACGGCTCCGAGGTTGGATTTTGCAGTACACTACAAATTCTCAGATGAACACATGTTTCAAGCAGAAAAAGTACCATAGGTGACTGGGTATTGACGGCGGCTCCCTGTAAGCGTTGCGCGCAGGTGACTGAAAATGGACGTCGAGTCTAAGGGCCGTGCTGTCTTGAGGATTGCTCATGGTTTTATACACCGACGCCTTCGCCTCTTCTGAATGATCTTAACAACCAGACTAAGACAAAAGCGCAATGTATTCACGAGAGCGTAGCAGCAGCCTTTTGGCAAGCTCCAGACGTCTGTAGAACGTAGCACCGATATCGAATTGACATGCCCGTGGATGACTCGCCTCTGACTCTTCTCCTCTGTATATGCCAAATCCACGGAAACGATCGTCAGAGCGAGGGATAGAAGACTGAATGATGCTCGTACATCCTTGCTAGCACCCTATCCTACAATGCGACCTTGATGATCCACACCGCTACGAATGATACCTGTGGCCGGGTCATCGCTTGGTATATCCTGCCATACAAACCACCGTCGGTGAAAAGAACACCATCGTCTGATGAGACTGCTTACCGAATTTCACGACATAGTTCTCTAGCGATTTCAGCAGGTTGTAGCCTGCATACCCATCAGGTCCTCAACCTACGCTGACTCCCACAGATTCAGAGGTCAGCGCGAAGTTGGACGCAAGAAGGAAGATATAAGTACACTGGGTTGCATCAGGACTCGTAGGACACAAACCGTATCCTTGCCAAGTGAGTCTTCATGTGCTGGTATCCAGTATAAAGTTAAACCAGTTGGTGTTGTCAGTGGCAAGCAAGGCAGGCTGCGTTTATTAGTAATCTACTTCAAGTTTCACTCGGCCTATGTCACGGTCCTAGCCAACCCTTTGCCTGCACTTGTTCAGCGGTACTCCTTCCACCTCAAGGCCTCACCTACAAAGATAATGACCCGTACCGTGACTTCGTCTAGAGAACGAAACCACGACCAAGGTACCCTAATGAAATTTCTATCTCCGTATCACTTTGAAGGACTTACATGTTCGCCTGCAGATTCTTATTAAACCTCTCCTGGGGATCCGTATTTCGTTGCTCGTGTGGGCTGGATATCGATGCGGCTGGTTTCATGATGCATGCGTTTTTTAATCTTTCAACATAAGGTGTTATGACCGACATCGTCTCTCAGAACCCTCCTCTTTCTCCTCCCTCCGCCCAGAGCTGGCATCACACGTGTACTCGTCATCTCCGCTTGCAAGGACCGTCATTACGGACCTCATCACTGCCGTACTGCTCGTCATTATATGTGAAGCCCAACGCCGCAATAAGTCTTGCTGCCATATTTATCCGCGGTTAGCAGGGACCTAGGACGTGCGGCTAGACAGCGTCATTGTCTGCCCCAAGCCATCATTGAAGAGTGGAAGGTGCGCATACATCCACTATCCTATCGGACTGGGTTGACATAGGCTTCCTTCAAAACCCTGTTAACAGTCCTTTCAACAAGTTCTTTGTGTTTACGATGATACTACTCTCAGTCGCCCTATGCACAGCCGCTCTATGATTCAACGTTACCCGCATCACCTGTTCCAAGACCCTGGTAATAATACCACCAAATCCACTTGAACACTATCAACCTTTCTACAACAACCACCAATCATTGTCATGTCTCGAGATGAAGACACCGCCCCGTATAAGCGGTTTTCGATGATAACGAGGAAATGACCGTCCGCCTCATGGACAGTCACTTGTTGAAACTCAACTTCAGTATGGAAGTGGCCCGTGCGCGCTTTTTCATACTTGCTCCAACACCACGACAGACCGCATTCCCACCCTCACGCCCAAATCCAGTTCAAAACACTGGACATCATTACATGCAAGTTTTGATCTGACTTGGGATCCGAAATGTGGAACGAGCGAGTGATGAACGCTAGGGCAGACGGAAGTTCCTGAGTGGTCTTGTGATTGTTTCTACTGGGGAAGGGAGTAGCGGCGGTTTTGTCGTACATGATTCTATGAACGATGTCGAAGGCAAGAAGGCATGACAAGCTAAAGTTACGAAAGTCGGCGAGGAGGAAGAGCTTGGAAGCCTCCGGGCCTCTTCCTGCGTGAACTCGAGATTTGATGAAGGTTCGTTATTCTCGTCTTATTTAACATCTTACTAACAGTTTGCTAATATGTGGAGGTAGAAGAGTGAGGCACGTAGCGTAGTGTACCGATGTTTTGCATATAGAAATCCGACGCGTTGGTCATGTGACAACGACGCGTCTTCTTTTCCAACCTCCACCAGCCGCACTGAACAGTTCTCAGCTTTGTGTCTCGCCGATCCTAGCCCAGTTTCTTGTTCTTCAAGTTTGGCATACATGGCGAGCAGTTCAGTTAAGCAGGGGGCAGGCAGTTTCGGCAGACAAACACGCTCGAGAACGACGGCAGATAGTACACAGAGTGGGCAGGGTGAGCCCTTGTCTGATGTGTTCGTTGCTGTCAGGGTGGAAGAGGGTTCGAAGAAGACGAGGGGTCTAAACCGATTCTGGTCGATTTCCCAGACGACAACACAACTAAATACTTGGAGATGGCGATGCAGGATACGAGATTCCCGCTTGTACCAAACCGAATTTAACTCTAGCATGCAAACCACAATTCATAAATCTCCGCTTGTCCAAGACACCTCAAATTCACTCCAAATCGTTGCCCTTGGTTCTCAAAGCTCGATGACACGAAACTAGACATCGTCCAGCGTAGTCACGACCAAACATGCCGAGAAGGAATGCTACGAAGATGGTGTCGGTCATGTATGCTTTCATATAGAAGTGCCGGTGACGGTGAAGGGGCGTAGGATGGGCGACAAATCAAAAGTTACGAAAGTTAGCCCAGGTGCAGAGGCCTATCGGGTCCTTTCGCGTGAACCCAAATGGGATGTCGACAAAGATGGAAAGGTTCGTTGTTGTTATCCTCGTGTCAAGTTCATGTTTCAATGTACAACAACTAACAAATTGCCAGAATTAGGCTGCAACCGACTCTGGCCATTCCATTCCCGACAATGATGCAAATAAGAAGGCAGTCCTGAAGCAACACTTACCTACTCCTCTCCTTGCATGTGTCAAACTCGACGCTAGCATGCAGACCCAATTATATCTGTCGACTCGTCCATGGCGTCTCAAGTTCATGTCAAATGTTGCCCTGCGCTCTCAACGCCCTTGATGGCATGGGTTCTACTGCCAGCAGCCATACAATTAGATATGAACAACTTGTCGTGCTAACTGACTACCTCGACGTCAACAACCAGTCGAATCAATTTCTTGTAACGTCTCTCTTCGTCTGGGACCGTGCTCCCGCCTCGCTCAATGGGTGGCCAGCAAGACTATCAGCAATGTGCGAGATACTGCGATCTTTGTGTCGACCTCCCTTTCCAGTTGCCTACTTCCGTATGTTGCCGAGCTGTTGTTGTCGAATCTCTAGCTATATGTATTCTGTTCAAACAATCTGGCTAACCGAGGGCTTCAAAGGAAAATATGACAAACGATGTCGAACACGAGAGGAACAAGAATGGGAAGTTGTGTGATGAGTATATATATCTGTGATCAGGAGCTTGTATTATTCCTCTATTACGCAGCGAGGTACGAGCGAAGGATTAGAGTGGTATCTTTGCCAACCAAAAGATCGGTCACATGGTCACAATGTCACATACCCTGGTTTCTCTACAACCACTACCTACACTATCAGACACACAACATCTCAGCCACATCTTCCTCAAACCCCTAGTTTTCCAGGTCTTCTTTTCACCTACCCTCCACTCCCAAAGTTTTATTTCATACAGTATTTTGTTCAATTGCACAACCTGGTAGCTTTCCTCTACTGTTCTAAGTTTTTTCCCATTGAGTTTTACAGAACAGAGAGGTTTTGATGCACCTAGGTTCTGTCACCTTGTACTATATCACTTCCTACATTATTTTTCCTCTTCTCTGGCTTGGTATATTTTTCCCACCCACCACACCACTAGTTTGCCCTCCCTCCCTGTCATGCCTCACCTTAGGCCTTCTTTTACTATCAGGAAGGTGTTTCCAAGTTGGGAGGCCATCCTGGCCTTCACCCATCTAGCTTACTTCATAATCTCTTTTCCTCTCTTCCAATGACTTATTCATAAATTAATACTTCTCTCATGTCCACAGTGCATGTTGACCTTAAGTGGAGGACAGGCAAAGATCTGTTGAACATGTGGTCATATTGGTTCCTAGTGGCAGATGACTGTATGATCCCAGTAGTCCAACTAATCTATTGCCCTCATTTGTAATTACATCATGATATATGCATAGACAATTGAGAGTTGTTTGTATGGTATGAGAGTGGTAAGTGTGTCAGATGATCTCCCGAATTTGACACAGACATGACATATACAAGCTTCATTGAATCATTCAGTTAATGTTCAATTTTCTTGGCCCTCCCTTCCCTCCCTTGTGACTTTTATTTTTCTCTTCTTGTATACTAGTATCATAGTCAAAGTCTCTGTCTGCTTAGATGTTACTAGAATTGGGAGGCTGCTGATCTTGGTGGCCTACACTGGCTTAGAGTGGTTCTAAGGGACAAGACCAAAATATCTTCATTATGAGGGAGTCAGAACATTAGCTACTACAAAGGAAAAATATCTAGTGATTACAGTACCTTTGTTATGAGGGAGTCAGAATGAAGGATAGAAAAATAAAAGATGGATAATATATAGAAAAAAGATGGACTGTCCATAGGAGTCTGCATCAGGCATAGTGCATTGAAATGGAAGGGGCTGCATCAGGGGTGCAATATTGGGGATGGAATATCTGTACACAAAGTGTGGAGTCATCATCATTGTTGGTGTCTGGGTCTCGGAGTCATATGATTAGTCTGGGGCCAGAAGATGTGTGTCTGGCTGTAAGTCTGCCCCACAGACTCACAACACTTCATGACAACACTGACACTGACACCAGTACTTACACTGGTGCCAATGACACTGACACCAGTCTTTACACTAACATGGACACAACACTTCACACTTCCTCACACTGACACTGAGAGTCACACTGGTGTTAGCACCAGAACTCACACTAGCACCAGAGACATACCCTCAGTAACATCAGCATCAGTGTAAGTACCGGTGCCAGTGTCAGTGTTGTCATGAAGTGTTGTGAGTCTGTGGGGCAGACTTACAAGAATCCTGTATTATTTTTAGTTGTATCTCCCTCACATATTTTATTTGAGGTTCGTCTACAGACATATATTCTATGTTAAACTTAAAAGTATTCTAGTTTCAAGGACATGATGATACCAATTCTAAGCTACAAACCCCAGATTGCTTCTCATGATCAGCACTCTGTGGGTAGAGCAATCCTAGATTATTCATTGTTTGGTTAGGTCTGAAATGAAGTTTTTTGAAAAGCAGTAATTTTAGTGCAGTAGCCTAGAAATTTTTAATGCAATAAGTGCCATGTAAGTTTGTGAGGAAGCTACAAATCTGTCATGAAGTTGACCTACTTTGAGGTGACAGGTGACTCACATGTGCTGGTGGAGTTTGAATTTGACAATTGACATGTTCATTAAATATGTACATTGATGTGTAAAATCATCTTCAAACACTATTATGACTCAACTAGTTGCACTAAGGAAGGCACTTGAGACAACACATGTTGCTTGTCTTTCTATAGTTCCAAGTAGTTGCATTAATATTTATAATATGACTAGTTATGTTTCTATTTTAGATAACCTGTCTCAGCTGCTCTGTGCCATTGAAGGACAATATTTTGCATTAGGTTGAATTTAAGTACATTATATGTCCCTCTTGCAGGGTCAAGAGGGGGCAAGCCCCAACTCATTGCACACATCACTTGGAGTCAACAAAAGAACAAGGATTTTAAGTCCAAATACACAGACTTGGTCTCTGACTCCAAGGATGACTCAGCCACCCTGGTCACTGCCCTTCCAGGGGGAGAGCAGCCCCTTGAATCCTCCTCTATGGAATTGTCTCTGATGACTCCCATAACTAGTATTTGAAAGTCCAGTCATATAGACTGGAAACTGGACTGGACTGGACCAAAAAATAGACTAGAGGCAACCAGACTTTTGGTGTGGTTCAACTGCTCTGGGTTGCAATCAGTTGCAGTTGCATGAACATTGTGCATGAAGGGCAACTGATAAAAAAACAGGTTGCAACTGGTTGCAGACTAAACCATTGGTTGCCATCAATAGATCTATTTAATAGCTACAAATTGCTTCAATTTTTAGGGAAATTGGTTGAGAATTGACTGAGTTATGATAAAAAAAGGTTGCACAAACATCTGAACCTAATGGAAACATTGACAGATCATTTTCATCATAACTCAGTCAGTTCTTTACCAATTTCCTTAAATCCTAGATCAAAAGGGAGCTGGAAGTTAGTGCAACTGGTTGCAACCAAAGTCTGGTCCAAAATCCAGTTGCAACCAGTCTATCACAGTCCTGGAATACAAAAGACCAAAAAAAAACTAGCCCATATCAGTCCAGTCCAGTTTCTTTCCTTATTTGGTAATTTACCTGAACTGGTCCAGTGGTGGTTGCCTTCTTGGGATGTCAAAAAACTAGACCAGACTGGACTTTTAAACACTACCCATATCCCAGGCACCATCTCTGGTGTCTAATACTGAGTCACCCACATTATTGTTGATCTCATTAGGCAACTGGCAGAATGTATATGGATAAACCCATTGGCAACCCGCCCTCTGAAAACTCTGGCCTTCCTTCCTCTCCACCTTACCAGGCTAAGTAAAAGTAATTCTCATTGTTTCTTGATTTCTTGAGTTGGTCATGGCTTGCCCTCTGGGTTCAAGCCAAAGTGGGAGAGTGTAGTGATGGCTGACTCTTTATAAGGGCCAGCTATTATTTAGATCAACAGACTTTTACTTATCCAAGAAATATATATTATATGTGTTATTATTGAGTAAAAAACCAATGTCTACTCCCCCAGTTTATTACAAGAGGTTTTGTGAAGGATATACAGCTCATATGTTACTCTGTTGTAAGGGTTTACAAGACCATTCTGTCGATCAGAAGTGCATTATCATAATTAGATTAACCTTACATTGCTAGATTAGCCCAGATAGTATTATAAAAACTAAGATTATCTTAGATTATCCTCTAAGAATGAGGTTCCTTATAAGGCTCCTGGGAAATTTCCAACAACAGAAGTAGTGGTGATGGTAGTAGATGGAAGTAATACAGGTCATGTGAACTGAAAGTTTGAAATGAACCATGAGATGTACTTTTCATTTTGATCCAAAATCCATATATAGTGTTTGAAAGTCCGGTCCAGTTTTTTGGCATCCCAGGAAGGCAACCACAACTGCAACCGGTCCAGTAAATTACCAAATAAGGAAAAAAACTGGACTGGACTGGTATGGACTGTTTTTTTTGGTCTTTCATATTCCAGGACTGCGATGGACCAGTTGCAACCAGGTTTCGGACTGGACTTTGGTTGCAGCTGGTTGCACTACCTCTCAGCTCCCTTTTGACCTAGGATTTAAGGAAATTGGTGAAAAACCGACTGAGTTATGATAAAAATGATCTGTCAATGTTTTCATTAGGTTCAGATGTTTGTGCAACTTTGTTTTTATCATAACTCAGTCAATTCTCAACCAATTTCCCTAACAGTTAGACCAATTTATAGCTATTAAATGAACCTATCAATGGCAACCAACCATTTGGTCTACAACTGGTTGCAACCAGTCTTTTATTGGTTGCCCTTCATGCACAATCATCAGGCAACTGCAACTGCAACTGCAACTGCAACTGATCGCAATCTAGGGCAACCAGACCAAAAGTCTGGTTGCCTTTGGTCTACTTTTTGGTCCAGTCCAGTCCAGTTTCCGGTCTATATGACTGGACTTTCAAACACTATCCATATATCAGAAGAACCTGCTGACTTTCAAAATAAAGCTTATTTGATACCTACTTAAACCTTATTTCTAGTAGCAGTAATGTCAGTAGTATATAAAGACAAGTCCTTGTACCTCAGACTTGTAATCCAAGAAGCTTTCTAAGGGCCACAGATTCTATCAGATTTCAGAAAAAATAGGCATACAAATATGGATCAAATTCATCTAATAGTACCACACTTCCATCAGTTCTCTAATGTGCTTTTAGAAAATACTGTGAAAGGATCTAATCCATTAAGTTGGTTTCAAACACTGTCATCACTAAAGAAAACATAATTACTGAATGTGCCAATGAAGAGCTGAAAATATCACACACCTTGGTCTTACTTGTTTAATCCCTAGCTCATTTGCCTCTACCCACCTTCTCTGTTTTTTGTATACTAAAGCAAGTTTATTCATACTGGTAAGTGTATCACTGGCAGGATGATCTGCACCAGGCAACCTCATTCTTGCTTCCAACACTTGAACATACAGTTCCTCTGCCTCTGTCCACCTTCCCTGACTACTGAATGTTGATGCAAGGCTAGTCATGCTTGACAGTGTATCAGGATGTTCTGCACCAAGCACCCTCTTTGTTGTCTCCATTACTTGAACTTCCAGCTCTTCTGACTCCTTCCACCTTCCCTGATTCCTGTATATTAGTGCAAGATTGCCCATGCTTGTCAGTGTATCAGGATGGTCTGCATCAAGTAACCTCTTTCTTGTCTCCATTACTTGGACTCCCAGCTCTTCTGCCTCCTTCCACCTTCCCTGATTCCAGTATGTTGATGCAAGGTTGGCCATGTTTCTCAATGTATTAGGATGTTCTGCACCAAGCACCCTCTTTGTTGTCTCTATCACTTGAACTTCCAGCTCTTCTGTCTCTTTCCATCTTCCCTAATTCCTGTATATTGTTGCAAGGTTGGCCATGCTTCTCAGTGTATCAAAGTGTTTTGCACCAAGCACCCTCTTTGTTGTCTCCATCACTTGAACTTCCAGCTTTTCTGCCTTCTTCCAATCTCCTTTCTCAGAATATATCAATCCAAATTTTCTTCCTTCATCAGTGGTATATTCTTTTCTTATATCTATCTTCAAAAAAAATCTTTTATTAGCCTCTATATGAGGAGCAAGCATTTGCCGAAACCTATAATCTGGACCACTGAACTGAAATGTAATTGACTGAGATAACAATGCCCTTGCACAGCAGGCTACTGCCTCAACATCTGATTTTAATATTCTGTTTCTGCTCCATGAATGCACCAACTGATGCACTGTGTACTGTTGGCCAACTTTACTTCTCTTGATTAGTAAGAAGAACTGTAACACTTGAATCCCCTCTCTAAATGCAGTTGGATCCCAGACACCATTTTTATCTAAATGGAGAACTTCAGATATCTGATTTTCAAATGGTATAAATGATTTGGGAAAATCTCCTTTGGCTGTTGCAGATCTTGAGAATATTTCCTCTGAAATGCCTTCAAAATGTAGAAAGGAGAATATCTGGAGAATGAAAATTGCCATTTTCACAGCTTTGGCTTCAGCTGAATAAGGCTGTTTCTAAGTTCTAGCCTTCAATGCAGCAATGGACATATCCCAGATTCTATACACTGCATGTCCATAATTTGATGCCCCTTTGAATATTGGATCATCCAGCAATTTTTGGCAATGTGTATTGTATATCTCCAGGTATTCTTCAATATCACAAAGGCCACTTGCAACAGCTGCACCTGCTTGATCTACAGCAAGAGGCAGGCAACAAAGTTCATTTACTATCTTTTGAGCTGCATTCCTCTGGTTATCATCAGTGGAGTCTACCAATGCAGACCTCAAAAAAAGTACAATGGCACTTTCTTGATCCATTCCATCAACCTCTGCACAAGATCCTGGAGATAACTGTCTCATGTTTGGATTTTGACTTGAAATCAAAATGTTCCCTGAGTTTCCTGGTGGCAGAAACCTCTGTACCATGTTAGGTTCATGATTAGCCCCATCAAACACAAGCAACCACTGATGCTTAAGTCTGGAAAGCCATAAGAGAACTGATGTTGTAGATGGTTCAACACCAGAGGATTTATCATCAGGGTCCTCAGCAATTGCTTGGAGACTTGCTTCAATAGTCTCTTGGTTTGTTGCATCAATCCAAAATATTTTCCAGGACCTAGATTATAGTAGATATAACTTCAGCTTGATTTCTGAAACTTAAGGTTATTATCACATACTTTTTTGAGATATTTTCAGCAAATCTGAGACTGATCTGAGTCTTTTCACCTCCTCCAATTCCAAATAAAACAAAGGTCAGCTGTGACTGTCCATGAGCAGATTGTAGAACAAAGTGTTCATCTAACATCTACAAATAATCTTCATATCCCACAAATTTTGGACTATAGAGAGAGGCATTTTCTTGTAGCCTGGAGGTGCAGCTAGTGAAGGATTATCTGCAGACTTGTCAGATGTGCATATGAGTGTCTTTTCATTGGTTCTTACAGTTCTGGATGTTTGCAGTGTTATCAATAGAAAACACACCAGCACTCTCATACTGAGCTACTACTAGTTGATCCTAGGTTTCACAACATCAATTGACACCTATAAAATCATTCAGAGGCTCATACTTACCTTTGGAGTAGAAGTCTTATCACTAAAAACAACATATGTGGCAGAGGAAATGTCATCAGTGTTGGCAGGGAGGATTCAACAGTCTCAATGAGAATGGTCTTCTTCACAGCAGAAGACTCAGATTTCAGTGACTACAGTATAGTCAACAACTGATTGACTCACATTTGCTTCATTCATCGGTTGATCCAGGGCATCATTATGGCTCTTCAGTGAAGATGTGCCATCAGTGCTATTAAAGAATTGGACTAGTGATGTTTCATGATATGTAGCCTCCTATAGCAGTGGTCAGGCTCGTGATCTCACTGACAAAACAATATCAGAAAGAGTAATTGATGGACATCTTGAAACATACACTTCCAGCTTCTCAAGAAAGTTGACTACATCTGCCAGATTAGCTCCTTTTTCCATCTTATTTGCCTTCAAGAGAATAGGCTGCAGATTTCTCAGCTGCATGGCTAAGGTTTTGAAACCCTGGAAATTGTCTGATGTTTCCTATGGTTATTAAATCAGCACCCATAACCATCAGATGTTTTCCCAACATACATCAACCCTTTCAATGATTGTCAACAATCCTGACAATGCAGCTTTAATGCCTGGTCCAGGAACATCACTCCCAATCTCAAGCAACAGCTGTAGTGCATTAAGAGCAGTCTCTTTTGCCACAAAAGAGCTTGCAGGTGCAGTCAGTAAATGGGATGGAGTGACATTCAAAGCTGGGGTTGTAATTGACATAGCAAGGTTGTACATCAGGAAAACTGCATCCCGTGTGGCAAGGTGTGGCTGGTATGGCTCCATACTGACCAGACTTCCCATACCACCATATGTATGAGTAGAAGCATAATATTAGTACAAACCCAGTTTTCAGTTATGGTGGCCATATTTGATTATGGGAGCCACAAACATGTGTAGTGCTACATATCATCTACTTTACTACTCTTATCACATTTGTTCATACATATGGATCATAGCTTAAAAACTAGTTTCATTGACATACTAATATACATAGCATCTGAAACAGCACTAGGAATGATAATTGATAACCATGCATAGTAAACTAGACCATCAGTCCATGCAGTAATGGGGGCACAGCAGCACACTCGCCCACAATGCTCATACCCCATCATTGCCATGCCCCTCGTCACTACTCCCTCCCATCCTGCTGGCTACCCCTGTAAGCAAAAACCTGCAGCTCATTCCCTCAAAAACATTGTCCCCATCTACCCTGTGAGTAGTTACTCACAACAGCAATAGGAGGCCCACATGCATGGTTGGTTTCTTGTGGATAGTGTCAATTCAGCAGGCACAATTTCTGTTACTCTTGTTTCAGTGATTACAGTGGCAGAAACCCATAGACACAATCTTCGTACCTTGCCTTCACTCTCCTACATGGGCCTCAGTGTCTTCACACATCAATTGTAGGTCCAAACGAACCCCTCGCATCCCAGTTGGACAGGAAGACTGGTGAGCAGACAATTGTCGACATAGATACACAACAATATCATCAACATGTAAACATGTGACACGGTGACACGTCAACAATGATTGCGTTTGAAATTTCCATCCACAATGTGGCCACATGACAACAACAACAACTGGGGCTCGCAACACATCTCAAAGCTGGCAACTGGCCTATGGGACCAAGAACTCAAGGCAAGGAGGCAGCTAGTGATATAGGCATGAACTGGAAGGAGTTACAACATGCACCTGGTGATGTGCAGTTTGCCTGCAAAGTTCAGCTATGTCATGTTTCAACCATGGACATGTTCACTGACATGGTAGTAGTATTGTTTTATCTTGTGTAAATTATTTGATAATATTCTTTCTTTCAGCCAGACTGATTTAAAACTCATGTACATTGCACATAGTTGAAAATATGAATGCTGTGGCAGCATGGCAGGTATGGACCATGTGGTAAGAAGTTTGAGATTGTGGTTTTGTTGTGGCAGCACTGGCTCTATACATACCATACATGCTATACATGCCATACGTTGCCAACACTGCCAGACAATGTACGGTTTTCCTGATGTATACTCATGATATTCTCATAAGTAAATGCTGGACCTATCTTTGAAAACATAAGACATGGAAGCCCTATGTTTAAATAATATGATCCCTCCAGCACCCCTATCAACAATTGCAGGAAAATGGTCAGCCTTGGTAATTAGGAAATTGCAAGTGACACAGATGACTCTGTAATGAAATCACACTGTTAGAGGTGCCCAAGAATTTCAAAGCAGAGAATAGTTGCACAGTCAAATCAGTGGCCAAAATGAAGCCTATAACAACTAGCCCACAGAGAGCATCACAAGAAACATGTGGGTTGTCCGATGAGCTAACCATCTGTACTGGAGCAGTAGAGCAATATGTAATCTTCCAGACTGGAGGAATGCCAGAAGCCTGGGTACTGGTGCAATTTAGCCTATGATGGATACCCTCATCAAGAAGGATGTATACCTATTTGCATATTCATGAACTGTATCCTGCCAGACTCCAGCCCTTGAAGTATGAGACGCATCATGTAAATTACCCCTCCAAAAGTAGCCATCAGATGTGTCAACATGGAGCTGTCACTTGTGGCCCTGCCGCATCTGATGTTGCATAGCTACAGCTAGTTCAGTGACTTAGGCTGTGATGAACAAGGGATCTGACGTTGCAGCTGGCCCATAAATGCCGGCAGAAATGATCGGTCGAATTCACTGTTCCCAGTGGCTCACTCGAGGTCAGATAAGGAGTGTGACGAATGGACTGGACTATACTAGTATAATAGTAGTATTGCAATATTATTATTATTTACATACTACTATTAAACAGTTCCACTACTACTAGTAATAGTAAGCGAATTTAATGAGTAAGAAACAGATCGGCTGAACATAGTAGTATTTTAAATTTATCAGTTGAATATCGTACACAACTGGCCAGCCGAGTTCAAATATGTTAAACTGCACAGTGTACACAACAAGTCAGCCAAGTTCAAATATTTTACACTAGACATAGTACTCAACGGTTCAGCCGAATTCAAATATTTTACACTACACATAGTACTCAATGGTTCAGCCGAGTTCAAATATTCTACACTACACATAGTAGTCAATGGTTTGGCTGAGTTCAAATATTATGCACTGCACATAGTACTCAATGGTTTGGCTGAGTTCAAATATTTTACACTGCACATAGTACTCAATGGTTCGGCCAAGTTCAAATATTTTACACTGCACATAGTACTCAACGGTTTGGCCAAGTTCAAATATTTTACACTACACATAGTACTCAACAGTTCGGCCAAGTTCAAATATTATGCACTGCACATAGTACTCAATGGTTCAGCCGAGTTCAAATATTTTACACTGCACATAGTATTCAATGGTTCAGCCAAGCTCAAATATTTTACACTAGACATAGTACTCAACTTGATCAGTACTTAATACTATATGTCTATCCAGGTCAATCCATAGAGTACTGATAGTAATAACACTCTCGGCCCATTCATTCAGTACAGGCTTTGTTTGGTACTTCGACCAGTCGTTTGCGCTCGTATGTATGAGCTTTTTACCACATTGGATTAGTCATATAGTACAGGGTATATTAACTACTATGTGTGTGGACACATGTACACATAAACCCAACTGTATAGCTTGTACCGAATCAAAACAATCTGTGGAACTGTTTGGTCCGAAAACTAACCAGAAAACTGAACCCAGAGATCTAACTCATATTGACTTGTGGGGCAAATATGACATTGCATCCATAAACAGGAATCATTATTATATCCTATTCGTCGATGACTCCGAGAGATTCAACACCACAGAGTTCCTAAAGGGGAAGAATGAGGCTATGCAAAAGGTCAAAGAATACCTGGCGTACCTTATAGCCCATGACATGAAACCCAAGGCTATTCACATCGATCGAGGCAAGGAGTTTGTCAACAATCCCTTGATAGCATGGTGTAAACAGAGAGGGATAGAAATTCAGATGATGGCACCCTATTCACCTTCACAAAATGGTGTAGCTGAACGGATGAACCGTTGTGGCAGGGAGATTATTCTGCTCGAGTTCTGTCGATGATAGAGTCATGTCACAGAAGAAAGGGTTAAGCGAGATCAGAGATTCAGTGGGAAAAGATGGTCAGGACTAGCTTAAAAACTAGTCAAGCAGAAGTCAGTGTATGATAATGCACAAGAAAGTTCAGGGAGGGAAAAATGCGTGAAGTGAAAACAAACTGGGGCACGATCAACAAAGTCACGTGCCCCGCTGACGAAATGGGATGGTGACTGCATCAAAAAGAACGCGTCAAGCAATGTGAATCTTGGGACTCGAGGTAATCAGACTAATGATCTAATAACTTGGAATAGAACTTGTAACTTAAGAGACTTCAGGGAAAACTAGGAAACTCTGGCTGAGAAACTAATAACTTGAGAACTTAACTTTCAACTTTTGCACCTTGGTGTGCAGTAACTTGGGAAGACTTCAGAACCTTGAGGAGAACTTAGGAGAGACGAAAACTGAGAGTAAAAGTCGGGTGCTCCATTCGAAAGGTGGGAGGACACCTATATACATGTTGTGGTACAGTTAATGAAAATCCTAATCATGCACATACTCTTGCGCCGACAGGGCTGATCAACAAGAAAAATGAGCTAACTAAGAAGCTGGATTGTCGTTTTCGAAATGTGTGAGTGTTCTTCAAGATAAACGTGGCATTTGCGTGGCGGCATTGATTGTATGGTGTTGTCGCATCCTCTTCTTGGGGCTTCACAGCTAGGTATGTCTTGGGGAGTGAACTGTCATCAGGGCTCTCTATTGGCAGAACACTACTTGTGCCCCCTCCAAGTGCAGAGAGCACCCATACGTCATTCCTCGACCCTACCGTCTAGCCAATCGACCTGTCAATTTGGAGTTTGACTAGCCATTTCTTGGAAAAGTCAGATCGAATGCCGAATAGTTGCAAGATATGATATTAATAGAATGAAAAGTTGCAGAAAAAGGGAAAACGAAGCCGTTCCTTCCTGGAGACTGGGGCTGTCAGAGCGAGGGCCGAGGAAGCACATGTATGTGATTGAGCGCATGATTGACATGTTGCGTGTCAAGAGGAATCAAGAACTGTAGATACCAAGCAGTGAGTCAGTAATATGAAAGTTGGTGGATACAGGGAAAAAGGAATGGTATACGGTTGCACAAGGTTTTCATTGGACAAATGAGGGGCCAAGGTAGAACCTCATGAACGGGTAAGTTGGCAAACAGGCCAATCACCCCATCCACAAGTGGGGGGGACTTCGCATGATGCCCCCATCATGCCGGAACCAAGAAAACAAACTACAAAAGGGGAAAAAATCAGCGTAGCCGACTAACGGCAGAGTTCAAAAAATCATTCATCATTTCCATAAGGTCAGCAATATTGTGAGTGTGCCAAAATTCATCAATCAGAGGAAGCGGCACTGGGAACATGGGGTGTAGAAGGAGACATTCGTTATCATCCGCGGTCCCAAGGAGGTTGTCCAATTCGCCCATTGTCGACTTGCTAAATTCTGATCCTTGTCCAATCCAGAATATTGGATGTGTGATGAGACTATTGTTGAAAGGCAACATCCAGAACCTGTGTTGAGGACCACCGAGAGGGACCATGGAGACGGGGTAAGGATAGGTTGTGGTTGCTCTGGTCACCGACTTAACCGTTTGATTATCTTTCCTGTAATACAATATTTTTAGCCAATCCTTCACGACTTTACCTCTTCTCACGGTGCCGTCAATTTCTCTGAGTCAGTACGAGTGGTCGCTTAGCTTATCGTGAATTGCGAAAAGTCCTGTCCAACGGGGTGCCTCCTTGTTCCCCATCTGTGCATCGAGCCATGTTTCATGAACAAGTACTCATGTGCCTACGTCGAAGTCATTGTCTGTGAAGTACTTCTCGTGTCTCTTGTTAAAGTCATCTACAGATTGTTGACATTCGCGTTTCTGCCGTTCTAGCACCTCAGCTACAACATTGTCTCTTCGCCCAATCTGTGAAGCACGTGTGGCAATTAGATCTTCTGTTGATATCACCTTATCCCAATCTAGAGTCTCCCATGTGTGGTCTGCTATATCAAACACTAGAAGGGGGTTATGTCTGTATAGAAGATAATAAGGTGTATACCCAGTCATCCTGTACATGGTGCAACGCATTGCTAAGAGCACTGCATATACATAAATAGGCCAATCTTTGGGTTTCAAGCCAGTGACCCGAAAGAGCGTATTCACTATGACTTGATGAGCCTGCTCGACGATGCTGTTACCCTGTGGATGGTATGGTGATGATATTATTACCGTGATGCCGTAGTTCTTGAATAAAATCTTTGTGGCACCCTTGAACTCGGAACCTCCATCAATGACACAATAAGGTATACAACCAAATCTGCAAATAATCTCTTCGTAGATGAATTTTGCCCAAGTCTTCGAGTCATTCTTTCTTGCGGCCCGTGCCTCTGGCCAACCTATTGCCGGTTCTACGGCTTGAAGTAGGTAGTGCATCCCACCATGTCCCTTTGGCATGTGTATTGTGTCGAGGTGAAAGCATCGCAACACTGCCATGTTCGTTGTCGGTGAGAATGGTAACTTGGGTCATTTTTTGGATCAAATTTGACACCCGTTGCATGAGTGTACAAAATACGCCACATTGTTGTAGAGGTTTGGCCAATAGTATCCCTCAGCTAGAATTTTGAATGTTCCATCTCGTCCTTGGTGCCCTACTTCATTGTGTACCTGTGCTAAAAGGGATTTCCTCTTTTCAAGGTCAGTAATCACAAGGCATGGACTCATCCCACCTTTCGCTAATTTCCAGAGACGTTCTTCAAAAACTACAAAGGTATGGGTCCGTGACAGGAATCGCTTTCGCTCTTTCACATCCTCGCAGCGTATTGGGAGCATGCCATCCTTCAGATAGCTCAGTGTCTCCTGCCAAAGCTCAGGTGATTCAAAGTCTCTTACGCCATAGGCATGCGAAACGCAGGCTATATAACCATCTGGGTCAATGTCCTCATAATCAACGCACATATCGGTTGAGTCCTCTCCTCCGTAACCAGAATAAGAAAACAAATGTGGGTGGGGTGACGCACCTTGCATGCGGCCTGTCATGTACTCATATCTGTATATGGTCAACTCTGTCGTGTAAATCTCATCACCAAGCGACACTTCTACTGTTTTGTTAATTGCCATATGTCGATTCTTGAATTCATGTCCTGTATATGTTAGTGAATCTGTACTCTTCAGTAAAGATGATAGGATGAGGCTCCTCTTCAATTGGCTTGCAATTGCTTCTGCGGGGTCATAGTCAAACCTGTTGTATTTTCTTATCAAGTTGACTTCTTGGTCCCGTAGAAAGTCCTGTTCATCAAGCACCGGTATTGAGATCATTGATAGAGTCATGGACGTTGTGAATTCACATAGGGGAACTCAAGGTTGCAGACGAGTGTAAGCTGTCATGGAGAGGAATAGTTCTCGTGTGCTCGAGATCAGCTGCTTGTAGGAGAGAGGGAAATGTAGGGGAATTACAGGTGACCGTTGTTGTATGCTTGAGGAACCTATAAACTTGTCGAGATAGTCTTCTGCTTCTTCATTGTCGGAATCTTCTGCGGATTGCCTCATTCTTGATAGACCATCAGGCATGAGGTGCTTATCAGCGGCCACGTGTTTAACTTCAAAGTCAAAAAGAGAAAGGTACATCACCCATCTAGTCATTGGTGCATTCGGTAGGTCAGGGGACTTCATCATCTCTACTAGGAATTTAGCATCCACGTCGAGTTGGAAATGTATACCCCATATCTGATGTTGTAGGTCCTTTACCGCCCAGAAGACGCCATACAGTTCGCACTTTGGCTGTGAATATCAAGATTCCACTTTGTTGAACGTGCAGGAACCATAAAGTGTTGGGTGTTTTTCTTTGTTCACGTTTTGATAGACTACCCAGCCCGCACCGTTTGAACATGAATTGACAGCGACTATTACCAGTCCTTTGTCACTCGTTCTAGGTTGAGGAGTGATTAGTTTTGCTGATTCATAATTTAGAGGCACCAAAACCGGGGCTCTCGTAACCAGATCCTTCATTCAACTGAACGCTTCGCGGGTAGCATCATCAAAGAAGAAGTCCTTCTCGCTCTGTCTGGTGAGAAGCATCAGAGGTTTCGCCATGAGGGAAACATTCCTTATCCATTTCCGTCCGACTCCTGCAGTCCCGAGGAACCCATGGACTTCAGTCAGGTTTTGTGGTTCAGGCCAATTGAGGATCTTCAATACTAAACTGTGTGCTAAGTGCCAGCCTTCTTTCGATACCACCGTTCCGACCACGCTGAGTTTCGGGGTTGCCAAAATTGTTTTCCAACCAGACGCTGTTATTCCTGCTGTGATAAATCTGGTCAGGATGTGATCCACCACCGTCGCATATTTGTAGATGAAAGTCCTGATACCCTTCGAGATTTCTTTGTTACCGTACATGGAGGTCCCACCCGCAAACGTTACATCGTCCATGAATACGTCACTGTTGTCAGGGATTTCTTCTTGTAAAGTATGTCTTGTACATCGTTGAAATTCTGGCAGTGAATTGGTAGTGCCTTGAGGTAGAACCGTAAGTCGGTGGGGGCCTATGATTGAGTTGAATGTGGTGAGTGGGCATGATCCTATGGCTAAGACTCGTCCATCATAACCTGAAAACAAATCAGCCAAACCATATATTACTCTGCCAACTAGGCCTTCTGCAAAGTCATCGGCTCGTGGTGGCAATGCCGAGTCATGTACTGTGATCTTGTTAAGTTCTTGAATGTCATGTACTATGCGGAGTCCTTTCTTTTTCTGTACTGTGAAAATCCTGGAGCGATATGAAGCTGTCGAGTATTCGTACTTCCCAGCAGCTTTTTGGTCAAGGAGCATCTGCTGAACCATCTCTTCGATGGATTTCGGAACACAGATTGGTGCTTTGACCCACGGCATGTGTTCTATAACTGGGATTTCATAGTCAGGGAAGTATTCATGGGAAAACGTACCTCTTTCAGCATCGCTGAAGGCGAAGGCCTTATCCCGGGTTCTAATAACACAAACTAAAAGGTCAATTTGTGGTCAGTGAGGAAATCTTTGGGGATCGTTGCTAGCATATATTCTAGGTGATCCTGAGTCAAACGGGCCGTTGGTTCAAAGTCAGCAAGATAAGGGGGTTCAAGAGGTAAAGGAGAGAGCTCCGGAATCACAATAGGTTTAAAAACCTGACCTGCAGGGTCTGGCATATATGTTGGCACTGGCCGTACTTTGCAATTGACAGGCTTATATTTTCTTGCTGCGTTCATCTGCCACATCCGGTCTTCTGTCAAAGCTCGACACGTCCAAGATGTATCTAGGGGAATTGAGGTCAGGGAGGCTGCGTAACAAAAGTTTCTAAGGAGAGAATCATAAGCTTCGGGGGGAATAAGTGAGGATACTGAACTAAGGTCTTCATCGTCTCGTTCACCAACTAAACTTTGTAAGGATCATCCAATGTATGGCACAGGTGCGTCCTGAAAATCATCAGGCCTGAACTGCACGCCTGACCTCAGTTTTCCGAGTTGGACATTTCTTCAATCCCTGAGCGCTGTCCGTGGAAGGTCAGTTTATCAGTATTTCACAGGGCGTTAGCAGCAACCAATTGTATAGCAAGGGTAGGTGAACTTCCCCGTTCCCTATCTCTGTCCTTCCATACGCACATCTCAATGACTCCAGTCCGTGAGTACATCAACGATACTGTGTACCACTGTAGCCAGGGTTGTCCTAGGATCACGTCCTGTTTTCCCGTTCCTTCTCTGCTGACAAAGAAGTGGTGGTCGAAGCGGTGTCCCCCACAGACTAACAGAATGTCTCGACAACATCCTACTAGGGGCACTGCACCACCATTGATACCTTTGAGTGACCATCGCGCTCCGTTGACGTCTAAGGCCAGGTTTGTCTGTTGATACAGGTCATCCGTGATCAGGTTGAGCTCTGAGCCAGTGTCTATCATGAAAGCAACCCGGTGTCCTGAAATCGTGCCTTCAAACTGTCCTGTTGTCATGGCAAATAGGGGATTTGTGTGAATTTTGACCGCTGAAGAATAACGGAGGAGGATATCGTCCACATCTTCGACATCTTCGTCATATGATAGGTGGAGCTCTGAGTTTGTGAAAGGGTCGCGTTCATGGGCCTGAGTATTGTCGTCAAAGTATTTTGTGGCCTCAGGTGTTGATTCGTCATCGAGTGTCGTGGCGACCACTGGCTTCGAGGTATATTCGCACTGGGTCTTTGTAAGGTTCGTGAATCGTTTCTGCAGTTCAGGGGATATCCCTAGAATTTCTTTCAATGGTAATGTTATCATTGTTTTGAGTATCTTTCTTTGCACAGCATCACCGTCGACCATTTCCTGAATTGTTGAAGTGAAATGGTAGCTGCCTGTTGGTTTTGTGCTCTTGTTATTGTCCTGAGCTTCCGCATCATTTCTTCCTGGAACTTGGTTCGCAGGGGCAGGTTTTTGAAAGGTCTTGCGTTGACGCCAAGTTTCCTCAGTATTAGCAGGGGGCGGTCGAGGGCTTGGTGGAACGTTTGCAGGTTGGGGCTGGGCAAGAGGTAATTGACTTCTAGACGCTGTCAAAGGCTGTTGTGTTTTCTGAGGCCCGGTACTTGGCGTTTTGGGGTCAGCACCCAGGTTTCATTCAGCTGGATTACCTTTCTTTCCTTCTTTGGCTTGAGCACGTGTGGTTGGGAACGAATAAATGCCGTAGGTGTCATCGTCAAGTATGTCTCACCCATAGGACTGAAGACCCGCTATGGCGGCCATGTGGGGAGGTGGGTCACGAACCTCCCGGCCTTTACCTTTTAAATTGGTTGAGGAAGACGCCATGTTCGATTGTTCGTCCTATAAGGCTTTAGCTACACCTCCTCCTGGCACACTGCGTGGGAGGGAGCCTCCATTTGCTCACATAAGTCGTCTGTCCGGAGTAAACACAACTAAGCCCTCGTCCGTCAGTAGACGGACCTCTGGGCAATTGTAGATCCTGAGTCTGTGTGCATTAGGTTTGTCACAAATGAAGCACCTTCGTTCCGGTGTCGCCACGTTGCCTCCTGCCACCCTTGATGATGCTAGTTCTTGGAGTATGTTCATCTGGCCTTGTTGAAGTTCTTGGATTTGTCGCATCTGACCGAGTTGCAGCTCTTGCATCTGTTTGGCCAAGATCTCGATGCTTGCGGTGGACGTAGTGTCGACTATAGGAGCTGAAGGGACCTTCTTTGTGGTAAACCTCACCTTCTTTTTTGCCTTTCGAATGTTTTTGATTGGTGACACATCAGTATCAATCGTATCAACAAACAGATCGTCTTTGTCGAACTCCTTCTGCAACAGAGCTAAAATGTCATCCCTGGTTGGAGGTGATTGTATCTTTGTCTTGTCAGAATGCTACTTGTGCCCCCTCCAAGTGCGGAGAGCACCCATACGTCATTCCTTGACCCTACTGTCTAGCTGATCAACCTGTTGATTTGGAGTTTGACTAGCCATTTCACGGAAAAGTCAGATCGAATGCCGAATAGTTGCAAGATATGATATTAATAGAATGAAAAGTTGCAGAAAAAGGGAAAACGAAGCCGTTCCTTCCTGGAGACTGGGGCTGTCGGAGTGAGGGCCGAGGAAGCACATGTATGTGATTGAGCGCATGATTGACATGTTGCGTGTCAAGAGGAATCAAGAACTGTAGATACCAAGCAGTGAGTCAGTAACATGAAAGTTGGTGGATACAGGAAAAAAGGAATGGTATATGGTTGCACAAGGTTTTCGTTGCACAAATGAGGGGCTGAGGTAGAACCTCATGAACGGGTAAGTTGGTGAACAGGCCAATCACCCCATCCACACCGTACACTTGTCGAATTAGCTCATGCAATGATGCGAGCACAACCCCAATTTTTATGGGAATATGCCATTAGCCATGCATCATATCTACGAAATCGTGCATATACTGAAAGCCTAGGAAATCAAACGCCGTACGAGAGAAGGTTCAAAATGAAACCAAACATATCTCACCTTCGAGAATTCGGAGCACCAGTATGGGTTTTACTTCAAGGTCAAAAGGAACCATCGAAGATGGAACCCAAATCGAAACGGCGAGTCTTTATGGGCTATGACGATGGGTCAAAATCCATCAAATATTATAATGTGGAAACACACAAAATTCTTACCTCTTGAAATTATCATTTCCTATCCCCCACAAATGACTTCATCCCTCCAGAGCCTATCATGGTAATACCTGATGCCCTGTGTGAGGGGGAGCCAGAGGGAAGCACACTGCCAACATCGGGAAATAATGGTGATAGCTTAAAACGGAAATGAGACGAAGTGGAAGAATCACAAGAACCAGAACCAAGACACACTAGAGGTATATGTGTTGACTACAGACATCTTCATAATCCCTTTCCTGATGAAGATAAGAATGCTAATCAAGCTACCTTCACAACACAGGAGGAATTATATGCCACCATAGCCGGAGACAAAGTCAAGAGCTCATCAGGAAAATGGGTTTGGGCCGTAGTTTGGGCATATTTACATAGGTTGGATAGGATCAGTAGACCTGGGTAGGCATGTGTGCAGTTTTGTAGGCTTCAATAGGAGTCATAGGAGATCATAGCCTGCGTAAGAAAAGTGGCAAAGCAATTAGTTTCTTCAAGACATACTTAGTGACAACTGGACTTGGATCCGATCGACAACGCGACTGTCCTTGGTGCCATCACAGCTTCATGTATCTCTCACTTGTTATGTCACTTATAATCCTGAAAAGCTTTGATTGAAAAACCTACTTAAATAAATGTGCGTTGTGATCATAAAATGTTCCTAAATGAATGTATTTATTAAGAGTGAACATTTTGCACTCCTCGAGAACAGAATCTATGGTCCATGCTCCAGGTGGATGCCATGTGCCATATTTAGGAGTGAGGTGGCAGCTGCAGATGATATCCTTGATTGATATGATATCAGCAACAGGATGCTGATTTTGCGTCGACCATGAGATAGAATAAAGCTGAGAATCTGGATCTGGATTGCGAAACAGGGTGAACCATTCGATATAAGCGAGCCGTGTGGGAAGTAATGGTGCCTGAAGATGAAGAGAGAGAGTGAAGAAAGCTCAGACTTGAGCTACCCGAAGGCCTGTATCAAACATATGAGATACATGAAACAATATGAGCGCATTGCATACCTTCGAGAAAAGTGCTGCGGGTTGCCTCATTACCTATCCCCTGTGAGTCATCAGTGCGAACCAGGATAGTGTCAAAATGCACATTTGTATCTTGTCTTCCAATACAGCCTTTGACACAAGGAGTCGCACGGATATGATCCAGATATCCAACCCGGTTCACAGCAACCAAATCAGGAAGTCAGATGGAGAGTATTTTGTACAGATCAAAGCAATCCACATCCTGGGGAAGCACTGGCATTTTAGGAGGAGGATAAGCACGGCAGATGAAAGTCGTGAGCAGAGGAAGAAACTCAACGGCATTGAAGGTGGTCATGATGGTGGCAAGGTTATAGTGTGGGAATCCAGGCTTCTTTGAGATGACATGGGAGAATGAAGGGTCACCGCTGCCAGCAGTTGCCAGCATTGTTGTTGTCACAAGTGCATTGTTTTCTTCATTGTCGACCTCGTTATCTACTACATCAGCAGCATCTACAGGATCATCTGGATCCGCATCAACAGAGCGATCAAGGACCCAGTCCAGGTAAGCAGTGAATTGGGCAACAGCCTCTTGGCGGCCCAGCCAGATAGTCATCTGATGAACATATTGCCGCTTATTGCTAGCTCTGTACGCCTCTTTTGCATAGTTGATGTGCAGTCATTCAGGCGATTCTGTGTTGTAACCATCTGCAGAACCACGCGACTTGATTGCCTCAACATAATGCAGCATCTGGTGAAGCTTTGGGATGTTGAAGTGTTGACAAACCTCCAACCATACGAAAATGTCCTTGTTCTCATGAAACATGCTCAGCGCCTCTTCCAATTTAGCCAGGGTTTTTGAGGTGTGTACTTGAAGTTACGCATAATAGATGAAATCAATGATGGCAGTAGCAGTTTACAGTACTGCTGGTGGGACTGCTCCTGCCAACAGCCCCACAAAAATCTGTTGCATTTCTTTATGCTCTCGCCCCATCCACTGTGAAACATGCGAGATGCCATTTTTGAAATGTCGAAGACCAGGGTAGCCCGTCATACTACGAAACCGTGTGTCAATCTCTTCTGCACTAGCTACTGAGATGCACCAGTTGACGAGATGATCTTTGAAGACACACCCTTGTGAAGCTGGTGTAGGACATCAGGAGTGAAGCAAGAGAATATATTGGTGTGAGGAAGATTTTCCCAAAATGGTTGGTACACTGCTCGAAGACCCTCTTCTTTGAATGCCCTGACATTCCGCTGTCACACCTGAAATGTGTTTCAGGTAAAAGTGACATGAAATGGCATAGGATAATCCTATCAGCTCAAAGGATACAGGTCAGGGAGCACAGGACAGGTGGGGGAGATCAGCACAAGTAATTTCATCATCATGGATCAGCACAGTCAAACTTAAAACCACTATTACCATGCTTCAGCAGAGGGCAACATCCAGATCAGTGCAACAGAATGTGCAGTGTTATATTCTGTTTACTCTTCATTTCCATTGTTCCCCATTCTTGGAATAGGAGCACATGCTTCATTTCTATTGTTCCCCAGTCTTGGAACAGGAGCACATGCTTCATTTCCATTGTTCCCCATTCTTGGAATAGGAGCACATGCTTCATTTCCATTGTTCTCCATTCTTGGAACAGGAGCACATGCTTCTTTTTCATTGTTCCCTTTACTTGGCAATTATTTCCTATTCTTAGTGCAAAAGCACATGCTTCATTTTTATTGTCCCCCCATTTTAGAAATACTTAACAGCTTTTGTATCCATTGTTCTTTTCCATTGTTCCCCTTATTTAGTAGTATCTTCCTTATTTAGAAATGCATGTACTGTAGGTATAAAAGGAGGGACATTTTCCCTTCCTAGGGTATCCAAGGCATCCAATCCAATCCAAAAGATTTACAAGACTTCCAGTAAATCCAACTCATTTTCACCCCATTCCTTGGATCACCCCTCATTCAAATTGTATCTTCAATTCAACCTTAACTGGTATGGATTAGGATATACTGTTATACTGATTCTACCTGCATACTATAGTCAAAGGCTGACTATATCAGGGTAGACACTGTCATCATCAACTTCAGATCAGCCTACAGTGGTGTGGTCTAGGTTACATTAGGAATACAAGTCAAGTCACGTCATTATAGTCAAGTCACGTCATTATAGTCAAGTCACATCATCATCATAGTCAAGTCACGTCATTATAGTCAAGTCACGTCGTCATCATAGTCAAGTCAAGCCATTATAGTCAAGCCATTATACAGTCTGCAGTAACAGACACAGTTGTCTTATTCCATCCAGTTGGAAAAACCATTGGTACTCCTAGCAAAGTCAAGAATAACACCGTACCCACGAACGACCAGGCTAGCCCATTCTACACATCAAGTTCCGGTGACATCTGGACACTAATTAATTTTAGTGTGACACCGCCCAGATTCTTTCTGTTGAAGAATGACCTTCATACGATCCTGGTTCTGAAGTAGTGATTCTAGTCTCATACCATGCTCTTCAGGATGAACACGGCACTTGGGACAGTGACTCTCCTTGCAACATGCGACAAGACAATGCTCTGGGAAATCAGCTACATAAGCTGCAAGGATTGGGAAGACTCGGCAGATAAAGCCATCGCCACAGGTAATATCCTTGCCATTCGTGCCTGCTTTGATGATGGAATGAAGGATTCGCTTTATACAGTAATGAAACAGACGATAACCTTGAACTGCATGTGTATCGTCAGTATAGTTATCAAGTTTGGAGACTGGTAAGTATCCAATCAAGACTGTGGCATGTGTACTTGCTTTTTGCCTGACATTTTTTTAAGGTTTCTGATAGTCATGTAGACAGGCCATGCACTTTTGTCGCCACGGAACTGGGACAACTGAGTTTTATCGGACGAAATGATCAGTGGTGCGATGGTAGAACCAACAGGTAGTTTTTCCTATAACCTTTTGTTACTCAGAATCATATAAAATGTACAGGTGTGACGAACTTGGGTGTTCCACCACCAATCACATGTCCATATTTCATCATACTGGCAATTTTGTCTCTTGCCATCAGTGTACACTCTTTCAGGTGCAAACTGCATTGCGTCAATGAATGTGGGATTCCCCATCAGCTCCTTGATACATTCAAGTGGGTCTCGGCGCCAGAGCTCAAGTTTCTCAACCGGCATCTGTTCTCCATCATCTGTGAGCTGATCACCAGGTGAATCCACAATATCGCATGTCCACCCTGGAGCCTTAGTAGGAAGGCTATCAATCTTATCAAGGAAGGTGCTGTTGGTTGTATAGGATGGTTTGGTGCGCTGTTGAGTCTGCATAGGATTAATGTGTAAGATTTCTCAGCAGCGCAGTTGTGCTGTTTGACTCACAATCAGAAGCCTAAGATAAGCATCTGTTTGCTTTTGACCAACATTTCTGATCAGCCATTCAGCAAACTGCCACTCCTCCTCATTCTCGAAAGGTCCCCACTTGGCATCTCCAGCTAATTCTTGAGCCTAACAGATTGATTCAAAGTGCAGAGTACCTGTACCCCATGCAGCCCCAGCTTTTGCTTCTTCAGGGAACGGCTCAACGAAGACAGCTTGGCTAGCAGGAGTGGATAATGGAGGGAGGGGAGCATCTTCGTCAGGTACTTCCTCGACTGTTGCCCTCCTAGATTGATGGTATGGTGATGGTATCGATTCTTGATCAGGCTCATTGACATAAGTGTTGACCATTGGTGGCTCCATGAGATTATCAATTGGCATTGTGGTGGCTGGAAGAGGCATCTGATGGATATTGTCAATGTATGTGCCAAACTCCTTTTTTGAAGCCTGTCGACATTGAATGGATTGACTAATATGTCTGTTCAGGCCTGATACAGTCGGAAAGGGGCCTTTTCCGCAAAATCCGCATCGCTGAGACATGGATGAGAGCATGGTGGTAGTATGCCTGACTAATTTGCAGTGAAACTTTTCTCAAATGTTTGGTCACGTCCAACATGGCTCCCAAACTGCATCCGACCATCCTCAATTTCAAATTATTTCTTGTACACTGTTTGTAGATGGGCAATGCATGTCATGTTATGGCCATGTATTGTTGGATTGTGCGTGGTTTGTTGATTGGATTTAATTCAGCACTGCCACTTTGGTTCAACTATTTAATGTTCACATTTTTCTTCAATCTTCGCCCACTGGTATTTGCTCGTTCTACACAATGGGAAAACCTTGCAAGTCTCAAAAAGCCTCAGCACCAGTGCTGGCACCTCCTGCACCTGCCCCAGCACCCATCGCAACCAGGACTGGTCGTCAGCGTACTTATACCACCAAGCAGATGGAAAATGGTATGTATTTTAAAGTCTCGATATCAGGCAATTGCTGAGATTTTTTATATAGTAATGACCCAGATGACCAAGGATGATGCCACAGAAAGAAGAAGTTTGTTGCTGCACTACATGCTGAACAAGAGTTAGAGGAACACATGGGCTTTGCACCAAACCCAATCCTTCACTGTACTCAAGGCATGTTTTTCCCCCCCTTTGTTGGGTATTGCCTAATGGGTAGTTGTCAGATGAAGGAGACAATGAATACGAAGAAGACGACACATTTGTCAGTGCTCTGAGAATTTTTTCTGGGCATGTTTTCGCCTCACTGATTTTTGATTGTCAGTTTTTGTGTATTACTGTTCCACCTCCTATCAAAACCGTTGTTTGAAATGGCCGCAAATTGGTCTATCGTTTCCCAGCCAAGGAAAATGATGAGGTAGTTGGAACACCTGCAGTATTTTCTTTTTTGACAGTTGTTTTATTGATTTTCGGGTGATAATTTTTTTGTAGC
>QOVE01001450.1:0-10472 GCA_003521275.1 Tricholoma sp. MG99
AAGGGGTCGTCCTTGAGGAAAAAGTGAAATTTTGTTGTGAAAATTGAGAAATAAAATTCTTTCGCTTTGCGTTATTTCGTCGTTCGTTCCTCACGTTATAGGTGTCTTTACCCCCCTCTTAAAATTCTTGTCATGCCCTCGTGACATAAAGTCCAGGAAAGAAAAATTTCCAGCAATCTTCATGGTTCATTCGTCTTCAAAAGGTTCGGAGGATGAAATCACGTGATGTCTTCGGTGATAATCCTTAAAGGGAATCGTCGGTTTCGGGAAGTGAATAAGATCATCGGCGTGCGTTCTTGTAGGAAGTAAGTTTGTTCCCTAATCAATACTGAGTTTCTTGGATTTGAGAGGTGGTCTTCCTTGGGTATGGAGGTCCTCTTGCTTGTCATTTGAAGGGTTTCGTCTAAAACCTTCGTTGATAGAGGTTGGTCCTTTTTCAGGTTGAATCTTTGTCAAATATCAATCGTATTGTGGCACGGTCTTCTTCAAATCAAGGTCAGTGAAGATCTCGATCTTCCTTGGGTAATTTATTGTCGGTATAGAAGGGATGACGTCCTTCTTCTCTTGTCAATGTAATCATTCGTTTTGATCTTCTTTGGTCAAGATGCTAGGCAAGAGTCTTGAATTTTGAACTATGTTCATTTGCTCTATCGCGTAGATGAACGGGTGCAGTGATGTGGCCTTCCTCTTTATCTTGAATGAATTAACTTCTCGTGTGAATTCTCCAGTTGTCAACGGGAGCGAAGTCTTTTCTTGATCGTAGATCGGGTGGCTCCATAAGGAGGTCTGTCAGGATTCTGTCTGAGAGTCGAATGTCGTCCTTTTCAGAATGTCTATCAGATGTAAACTGGGGATTTGCAGTGTGAATTTTCCTTGAATCGAGGTTGTCATAGACCTATAAGTTCTTTATCGTTGTTGTCTTCGGAGAGTCCTTCTTGAAGGCAAACTCCTAGTCATGGTATCCTTCTACAAAGGCATCATCTTTGTCTTGAAGCGTCCTCCTCGAGGATAGTCTTCAAAGTATGGTATCCCTCCACAGGGGCATCATCTTTAGCCGAATCAAAGTCTGCACTTGCAGATTCAAACGTTGAACCTTCCGCTGTCCAAGGTGCTTCGTACTTCTTGAAGGGCATAGCCTAGTCGGTTGTTCTTTGCATGTAGAACTTTAAACCTTTCGCATCTTGAGATGTTGTAGCATCGAGTTCGTATATTGCAGATTCTCAGGTTGAACCTTCTGCATAAGTTTGTGAGGTCATGCTCGACTTCTTGTGATTCTAGAATCCATTGTTCCTTCGAGGGGCGATCTTCCTTGTAACGTGTCTTCTTTGAATCAAAGGCGTTATCTTGCAATTAAGCTGAACGGCCTTTCTTGTCGTTTTACGGTTTCAAGATCCTTCCATGAAGGTCTCCTATCTTTGGGTAGTGGATTCACATCGCGAACCTTCCACAGTTCTTGTTTGTTATGAATCTTCCCTATATGTGGTTTCGCCGAGCGAATCACCACAGTTGGTACTGGTCCAATTCTTCGGTGGTCATATAGGAGGCTTCCTATTTATTGGTGTCGTCTTCTTTGGTGCGGATTCATAGTGCGAACCTTCCGCTAATCGTCTTCTGGTAACTGCAGAGGTATTCTCTGAGTTCTTGGGTAATCCTTCTGGTCTTCATCAAGTGTATTCGCTGCATGAACCTTACACTGATCTGGTCGTTGGTCAGATGACTACAGAGGGATTCTCTGAGTCCATTCGGTGGATGTTTGAATACTTCACTAAGTGAATTCGCAACGCGAACCTTTCACTAGTTTCGTTGGGTGTCTTGGATAACCATGGAGGCATTCTCCATGTTCGCGTCCAGGTATTGGTCATGACTATAGGAGGCTTTCCTAATGTTGATAGTGGTTCGTTTAACGTCTCAGCAGACGACGTGGTCGATCTTTAAAGGATCTATCTTCAGAGGTGTCCTAGCTGTTGCTAGCGTACAATCCGAGGTTTGTTCAGGAGGCTTTTCCGTTCTATCATTTAATGTCTTGCTGGACAATGTGGGGCGCTTCTCAACAGTCGCGGCTTTGGAATTTGGTGATCAAACAGTGATCGATCGAGAGGCTTTCTTGGTTTGGAGGTTAAGTAACCGGAGAAGTAAAGTTTGCCGGGTCAGAGAGTTATGATGATCGTCAAAGCTTTCAGATCCATCGACCGTGGTAAATACCAACAGGTCTTCAATTAAACGTCCAAGGGACAAGTGGCCGAAAGGCGAACCTAACGGGTCGTGGTAACCAAGAGGCTTTCTTGGGTCTCGTTTAATGTCGCGGTGGACTGAAGTGTCGGGGAGTTCGGGGATCAAGATGCTTTCTTCGATCTTCAATATGTAACTGTCCTTCAGACATGAGTCTTGATGGGTCAATAGCCAAAAGGCGAAGCCGATTGGGTCAGGCCAAAGGTATTCTTTGGGTCGTACAGATGTGGTCATTGTGTGGAAGTAAACTCTGGGCCAAGTTATCCAGATGTTCAATCTTCAGGCGTTTCCATTTATTCCAAGTGACGGTGCACTGTGGCTGTTCATTCCTAGTGACGGTGCACTGTAAGTGTTCCGAATCTTTGGGTTATGTGTCAAGGCCGGTATGTGGGTTTACACTTTCTGGGTCAGTTCGTTGACTCATAGTGTTCGAGGCTGAGAGGGACCATGGGATATACACGCCGTATATCAGAGCGATGAATCATGTTGCTTCTAGGATTCGTATCCTGTGACTCCCTCTTGGGAAACCATTCACTGGATCGTAGGTGGTAGTCTGCAACTCCCTATTGGGAAACCGGTTGCTGAATTCGTAAGCGGGGATGGTCAACAGTTCTTGCGTCGTGTCCAGGACGTGCGTCTGATCAAAGTAATCAGATAGACCTGGTCTTACCAGTGATCAATCCTACACCGAAGTGTATGCGCAGGTGTGTCTGTGTTCTAATCCTGTGTTCTAATCCCATGTTCTGTTCGTTCAACGTCAATCTTGAGACGTCCAGTTCTGCAGTTTATAGTCATGCTTGGGACTCTGGTTCCATGTTTAGTTCTGAGAGTAGATTTCGGGTGCGATGATGCTGACAGCATCCATATCATGACAGGGTGGTCTTCCTCCTCCTAGGAGTGTTCCAAGTTCTCCTGATGGTTTAAACAAAAGTGCATGGGCAAGAGCATAGCCCCCTTCTTCATCGTAATGATCGCTCCACCGGATAGATGTCCAGAAACCTTTGCCAATTCTGGCAATGGGATGTTGTCTGGGAGTGAGAGATTCACGATAAGTTTCAAAGTCGTGTGCTGGGACTTTCTTAAAGTCAGGGTTGAGGTAAGCCTCTTCTTCTTTTTCTTGGATCCATTCTGCGTAATTGAGTTTCACTCGGAACAGGTCAAGTCTAGTGCTCCTGTATTCAAAGAGGCAGCACTTAGGACAAGAAGAGGTGACCCATTTATATCTGTCAAGCTGTACAAGCCAAAATCGTATGTTGTGTGGGCACGTCCATGTCGGGAACGTTGTGGTCTGTGCACCTTCTCGGGGTGACTGGTCAATGATCTTTCTTGCTCTAGGAGATGTCGATGGTGGACACCGCATAGACATTCCTCTTCTTGTTTGAGCCCAATCCCATACTTCACTGTTCGGTGCTAGGGATAAGTCAAGGGTGTCGTCATGGAATAGTGTGTGGTCGGTTCTTCCTCCAGTGTCAAGGCAGGAAGTATCTTCAGGTCTCGCGCTACCCTGCATGATCCTCATAGAGGACAGAGGTTGCAGCAGCGTCCTTACTATCTGTGAAAAAGTTCTTCTACCGGTCTGTGAGGTAGGCGTCGTCTCTCTGCGCTGTACTGCCAATAAAGGTTCCAGGCGTGGCTGAATCGTCGTGTCTTGTGTTGTCGGCTCAACATCAAGAGTCATCTGCTGAGGTTGCGCGCGTTGTGATGTCAGCTCATCATCAACGGTCGTTCATGTGGGTGTCTTCATCAAGCGCAATACTCCACTGTATAAAGACTTCGGCATATCTGTAAAATGCGAGAGGTCGGATGTTGTTTGGGAAGGGGACCGTTTCTTTCTTTGTGTGGAGTAGTCCAAGACTACTATCGTCTGTATTTGTTTGTTTGTTGTCTAGAGTTCGTTTCTTTGAATGTGTCCAGGTCTTCTTGTCAGCGTAAGTGTACATGCTACTGACACAGGGTTCTGGTAGTTAAGACAGACTACACCGTAGCAGGTGGTCTGGAAAAGAAGAGTTTAACCTTTTGTTAGAACCGAGGTCGTACCTCCAGGTCACAGGGTCAAAGGAACCCAATGGGCACTGTCAGGGTCGGGACTGGTCGAGAGAGAGACTCGGTGTGCACCACCGAGCTCAATGAGAACGAGGATCCTTGGAGTTGTTACCAAGGATCAAGTATGAGTTACGATTCACAACCAAGGGTCTCTTGGTTGTTACTTAGTCGTGAACCAGAGATATAACCAAGGGTTAGATAAACTAGGTTAAACTGTAGATACATGAGAGGTATCGACAGTTTATATACTTGTCTAAGAGTCCGCATTCGGTATTGTATCGAATGAGAGTCAACTATGAAACAGCATCTAAGAATAGAGATGAGTCGAGAGGAATCGAGAGGAATCAGAATAAGTCAGATCAGAAAGAGTCAGGACGAGTCGGTACGAGTCATGATGCATCAAGCTGTCAATCAATAGAGTCAGAGATGAAATGATATGACACGTAGTGGCATATCTGGAATTGATGTGATACCTCATCAGAGGTAAGCCATTAATAGCATGACTGGGATCGGATGTGGAATTGTATGTGTACTGTCTCAAGAGTAGAGACGAGTCGAGAGGGATTGAGACGAGTCCTCATGACTCAATGAAGAGTCGATATGGATCGTGAAGAGTTGAGGATTGTACGAAGATGTCCGAGTCGTGAGGATGAGTATACATGTTTGTATATGAAGCTGTAGAGATGCCGGAGGATGAATGTACGCGTGTGTACATGAGGCTGGAGGAATCAGAAGTGTGCATTGATGTGAAACGTGTGTCGAGCAAGGGAATGGAGTGTATGAGCGAGATGAGTACAAGTGGCGAATCGGCACGTGGGCGCGTGGTGGGTCGTCACGTGTCAAAGGTTACAACGATGAAATGAAAAGTTGTAACAATGATTGCATTTGATAATGTGTTTTCTGATATCTCACTCTCCGATACAGCCAGCCCACATGTACATACCACCAGCATCAAATGCAAATTCCTTGCCTTCCTCTTTCGGCCTGCCCGTGTTGTTGAAGCATCAATAGTGAACTGGCCATCTGTCCTAGGATCCACAAGTGGCATCATCATAACTGTTTGCGGTATGGGTTCATTTAGTATGGCTAGAGGACTGGCAGGCATAGGATGGTTCTCTACTTGACTTTCTTGAGTTGATCATGGTAATTGCAGTGATATTGGTGAGTTCCTATCATCGGTGTCCTCTGACTGTGGATGGTACTGTGGTGTTCGTGGCTGGAAAAACCTAAGTGCACTCAGCTTTGTCTTCTCTACCATATCCTTGACCTTTTGCCTCTTCCTGTTGATTGCACACTGGGCACTGCCCTGGTGTCACTTGTAATTATTCTGTATTCCAACCTTCCCAACATTGACTTGGATTTGAGTTTTGCAGTCTGGGCAGAGTAGATGCCCATCCTCCACTATCAGTTCTGCATTCTGTGGGTCCTTCTGAATCTTTATTTAACCTGTGGATTACATTCTTCTCATCATGAGGAATCTCTTACTGTCATTGCATGTCACTGTACTTGATGCATCCTGGCCTTGCTTTGTGTTTTTGGGTGGTTATTTCCAAATGGGGGACAGTTGTGGCTTCTCTTCCCATCCAATAGACCTTCCTGGGCCCTGCCAGTGCCAAATCATGTGACATTCCAAATTTTTTTTAATGGCCCAAGGCCAGGACTAACTAACCATCCCTATATGGTAATTTGAACATGTGACACCCCCTTAAGCTTTCGATCAGATCTGCGAGAAAAGCTTGACAACTGTACCTAAGGTAATTGGACCGTTGTGGATTACATCTATGAAATTGAAGAATTGCATATGATGATCAGCATCAGTGACAAAAGACAAAAGATTCTGAACCTGTGAAAGGGTCTTCACCAAGACATTCAACAGGCTTTGCATTGGGAAAAATTGAACCCCATAAGTCTCATCTTGGGAAAAGATTGTAGAAGCTGCTGAGTGTTATGAAGTGTCCAAAGGAAAAGGTGCTTCTAAAAAGGGGTGCTCAAGCAATGAACATCATAGTTTTAATAACAACACATCAAAATTTGGGCATGGCAATGGAGGGTGTGACCACAGTCACACTCCTTTAACCATGACCGAAATGGTCATTCCAATAGTTCTTGCCCAAGCCAAAAGCCAAAGTTCAGAAACTTCCACCATAGCAATGGTGGCAGTTCTGGTGGCATAAATTCTTCTAGTTATAAGCTTTAAGTTTAACATTAAAAGCTGAATAAATTTAATTTCATTTAGTTTGTTGAATGGCACAGTTATTTGAATAAGGTGATATTTGTGTTTGATTTGATTATTATATTTATTTTGTGAAGCTACTATTGCATTATTATCCTCTGTATTAAGAACACTAAACCCAAAACTTATTTCCCCAAGGTAAAGAAAACTATCCGAATCTTCATAAGTATTTTCATACATTCATAAAACATTCAGCTCCAGACAACAGGATTCCAAGCCTGCAAAATCTCCGATGAGTGAAAAAGAAAAGAATGGGTTACTTGCTGCAGGCAAATGCTTCAGGTGCAAAGAGGCTGGCCACTTGGCTCGTCACTGCCCCAAAGGATCATTTGTAAAGTCCAATAAATCAGGAAAAGCACCTGGCTTACCAACATATAAAATTGGTCTCAATCTTGATGAAATTAACAAGATTGATGGTCTTAGGGCTGCACACCGTGACCGTACCTCACGGTATGTACGGACCCATAGTACGGTTACCGTACCCGTGCCGTTAAGCCTCAGGTTGACCATGTCGACGGGACGGTAGACGGGATGGTCAACACCTGTCCATTACCGTCGAAAGACGGCCGTCCACGGCATTGGACGGCATTAGACGGGTATTCCCGAACAAACTTTAATTTTTTTTCGCATCAACACACCAAACGACACAACATGAAGTCGCACCGATGCCGCTGAACACCGTTCCAAGCACATGCAGACCGCACCACCCTACCTGAAATATATCCCATTGTTTATTCATGTAATTACATTTTATTCGGTGACAATGTGAAGCCTGGGATAGTACTCACACAAGGCCCGCCATCGACAAGTCAAGAATGGACGCGGACAATATTTTCATTGTATCACAAGCCAATAGTGATAATATCTGTGGTGCAATTTTCATCATCAATTGCGGGCGTGCAAGAGGAACAAAGGGACAACTCCGTGTAACTGGACAAAAATTGAAACACATTCACAGTGTCGCCGAGGAAGATTTTTCATGGACAGACTGAGGCAGGATAAAATGCTCGCAGCAACAACTCAAACCCTCAACTGTGACCCCGTCTCAATATGACAGATCAGCCCGCTCGAGGACCTGATGGCCTACTACTTGACGCGTCGAAAATCCAGTGGTACAATGATCCAGATGATGCGCATCCTATTCAACAAGTAGCCTCCGAAGCACAACGTGGTATTGTCATCTCCACAAATTCATTGATTACTGCTTAAGGGTTCGTTTGTCATGCAGGTCATCGAAGTTCAGCGCGAGTCACTGCGGGTACACGACTAGCTGCAGCTATTGCTGCAGAAAAACTCGACGAGTTTGGCAACCCAACCCAACCATATCGCCAGCGCCCTGTACAGACCCATAACTCCCGCGCCACCACCAAGCGCAAGAGACTGACAGCCGACGACACTGATGTAGAAGACAATGATTTCGCCGCTTCTTCTACTAATGATGAATCAGATGATGCCAATGCCGACCTTATGGACATTAGTAATGACGAGGTATCGAGCATTCAAACCCATTACTTGTTGCTCATCAGTATTGATATTTTACAGATAGCTGATATGCTTCCTTCAAAGACTGTGCCAGAGGTCAACACCAAGAAGAAACAGACACGCGCTCTGAAGCCAACAACAGTCAAGGTGGCGACGGTCCCGCCAAAGAAAAAGCCAAGAGCATGTTCGGTTGAGGTCAAGGAGATTGAGGATGAGGACAGCGCACGCAACATCAATGCGAGGAATAGCGGCATCTCTCCAACCAGCTCCTTTCAGATTCCAGGTATGAAAAAGGTGACTCACATATTATATCGCAGATATTTTTTTTGAATTAGTGTTTCAGAATTTGAAAAGCGCCGGCCGAAATGTGAAAAGGAGCCCGATCTATCTCTTCTACGAGATTGTCACCAATGGGCCTGCTGGTACTCCAGGAGACAACGGGGATGTTCACTACCGTTGTCTCCACGGTGCTCACAAGCTCTGCACAATCAAAAGGTCGATGCGAAGCAATTTAAATGGTGTGCAGCACAATTTTTGCTTATTAGTTCTTTTCCTCTCTTAATGCGCTTCTCAGTTCTTATCAACAACCTTCGTGTACATGTCAAGCCTATGTATCAACTCTATTGTGTACTCAAGGATCATGATGACCCTCCAACACCTGAGGAGATTGAGATCGCCTCGGCAAAAAGCAGCTGGACGGGCGTACTGAAGTCGAATATTTGAAGAAGCTTGAAAAAGCGTCCGAAAATATTAAGAAGGCCTTTGAAGATCAACAAGTACGCGCAGCCGTAAATGATTTTCTCCTTTCGATGTGCGCATCTCACTTATTAATCAACAGGGCCCATGGGACCAGGAGAAGTTCGAGCAATATCTTACAGAATGGATCATCGCATGCGATCAACCTTTCAACAAGGTTGAAAAACCTGAGTTTATCATGATGATGAACTACACACACCAAAGTGGCAGCCCTGTGAAAATTCCGCGACGCAACGTGATCAAGCAGCGTGTGATGAAAATGGGTGAGGATACAATTGAAGGAGTTCGCGAGATGTTCTCGGTATGTTATTATCTTCTCGATGCCTTTATCTAATTTTATCTACTTAACCTTGAGAGCAGAAGCTCGAAGGCAAGGTTAGCTTATCACTTGATGCATGGACATCGAGCAACCAGTATGCTTTCTTGGCCATAGTCACACACTATGTGACCAATGATGGGCAACTCGGTTCGTTCTTTACTTTGGCTCTGGAAATACAATGATATAGTTATTTTTCTTTCGCAGAGGAGCTCCTCATCAACTTCCGAGAACTCATTGGGCAACATTCAGGAGAAAACATGGCTGAAGCAGTGTGGGCGACAATGGAGCTATATGGCCTCATCGGGAAGGTAAATCTCAGTTTGTTGATCAATGCACGTTCGCTAAATGATTCACAGGTGATCGCAATTGTAATGGATAATGCCAGCAATAACAATACATTGATGTCATCGCTCGAGCAGCAGTGTGAACAATGGGGTGTTCCATTTTCAGCACAAGATGCTCGCATGCGCTGTATGCCTCATACTGTTCATCTAGCAGCTATTAAGGTATCGAAATATTTGTTCCGTGATATGAAAATTGTACTCAACTATTATCAACCACTCAGCTCCTTGAAGGGATCGGTGCGATATCCAAGGTGGACAGCAAGAAAGCTGTCGCTCGCAGTGGCAATTACCAAGACAATGTCACAATTCCGCTCGCACGCGAACACGACGATAATGCTACAGCCAACGATGAGCTTGATGGGGGTGGCACTATAACCGATCTAGATGTTGGTGCTGAAGCTGCTGATGGTGCCCTCTCTGGGATTGAAAAGGTGTATAATCTTCCACTTCCCACCCCATCTACTAATTTACTAATTAGGAGGATCATAACATCTTCGGAAGATCATCAAAGGTGTCCGTTCAAGCCCTCAACATCGCCAATCATGGGCTCGCGAGATTCTATTCATCCAAGGCAGTGGGAGTTCCGATGACTGCAGTGCCTTGCTGATGCTGATTCTCGACATGAGAACCCGGTGGGCGTCAACCCACCAAATGCTCCGTATGTCTGACATCACAAACTTTCAAGTATTTACTCATTAGGTTTTGCAGGACGGGCACTTGACTACCATGATACGATCGACTCTTTCGTTTTGAGAAACAAGGACCTCCACGCATTTGAACTTAGTAATGCGGACTGGAAGTCTATTAAGTTGGTGACATCTTGGCTCAAATCCTTTAGAGCAGCAACGACAGAGATGTCTGCTACAAAAGTTCCGATGCTTTCAACCACACACGCAATATTTCGAGGACTACAGGACAACATCAAAACTATTCTTCGTGATCTCCCTGATTCGGTCTCACCAAATATTAAGCTGGGCCTCACAGATGCTCACCGCAAGCTCAGCGATTACTATTACCAGTATGACACTTCCCCCTTCTACACATGGGCTGCATGTACGTGCCAAAT
>QOVE01001451.1:0-14341 GCA_003521275.1 Tricholoma sp. MG99
CCAGCGATCATGCTGAGGTGGGTAGCCATGCCGGGTTTGTAACGGAAGTTGCCCTTGGGACCTTTGACACGGATAGTTTCGCCAAGCTTGAGCTGGGAGACGTACTTGGAAATGTTGCCCTTCTCGTAGGTCTGCCAATGGATAAGATGGGAAGTACAAAGAAGAGAGAAGGAGACTATACTTTGATAAGAAGGTCAAAGTGGCCGCGATCATCATCATTGCTGACGGGGGTGTAGCTTCGGGTGACCAATTTGCCGTCAATTTCGGCAGCAACAGAGATGTGTTGTCCGACAGGCAGACCGAGAACATCCTGAACGTGTGGGAGTTTGAAGCGATACCTACGGAAGGAAGTAAGCGAAAGAAGGAAGTATAGGAAGAGAAGCACGAACATTGCGGTGTTGGGGGAGACAATGGTCTTTTTCTCAAGGGGGTACTCTTGCCATGCATCAGGGTTCAACGGTTTAGTACGACCTAGGATGAAGAGTTGGATGAAGAGTTGAAGGAAAAAGAAAAGAGCGCGAACCGGTATGGAGGATGTTGGAGTATATTCCAGTACCAATAACGATGATAGCGGTAAGGATGAAAGCAGGAGATGAAGCCAGAGAGAGTAGGTCGACAGAGCCGAAGAATGGGATGCTGATAGACATGATGTATTGAAAAAAGTGGTCAAAGATCAAGACGCGCTGTTGTCGAGGAGGAGGATTGTCTGGTAAACCTAGGAGGATGAGACGGGAGAGGTCGTAACCAGCGGCTAAGAGTTTTGAGTTGAGGAAGTGGGAGAGAAGGACCAAAGAGATAAAGGTAAGGAACAGAGAACCGAGAAAAGCGACTTGATATAAGTTTGGCATAACAGAAACACGTGTCGTCTATAACTCTGGGGAGAACAGGGTGCAGCCTACCTGACCCTGGGTGAGCACTGAGCAGCGTAGCGGCGGCTGCGGCTGTAGAGCGTAGCGTAGCGGTTAGAAGCGCTAGTCGTCGTTGTCGCTGTCGTCGCTGTCGTCGTCGAGTCCGGCGTGGATGACCTCGTGACCGCAACGGTTGTCAGTGACTACGACAAAGTCACCCACCGCCCGACTGTTTTTTCGACCTTTTTCTTTCATTTTCTTTCACGCTGGCGTGTTGCTATCCTTTGCTTGTTTCTTTGGAACGACGCCGTTGAACGACGCCCGCAGTCATGACTCGCAAGCTTCGCATCCTTACTGACCCTCTCCAATCCAGAAATATGAAAAATTTATCCTTGGCTCTTCCTCGTCGTCCTTCCATCGTTTCTTTACCTGCCGTATCTGCTCCTACTCCGGCTTCTATGCTTTATAGGAAAGAAGAAGACTCATCTCCTACAATTCCTTATCCAGATGGTCCTATTCAAATTATTCCAGGTATTTGGCTCGGTTCAGAAGACAATGCTCGAGACTGGAAAGGCCTTATCGAGAGGGGTATCAAATCAATTCTAAACGTTGCAAAGGAGGTCGCCTCTCCTCTCGATCCTTTGGGTTTCTCTTATCCTCTCCGTGCCGTCGCTTCTGCCCCAAACTTTCAATCGTCTCGCAGCCCTTCTACTAGTACTTATCATCCCCCAAATTTCGCTACCGGCAGACCCGCAATGCACTATCTTAAACTACAATGGTCTCATGGTCAACAAGATCTCGTCGACGTTGGGTTTCATGATGCAATGTCTTTTACCGATGCTGCTTTGGAACGTGGTGAAGGCGTCCTTATCCAGTATGTCATTCTCCTTTTCAATTTCATATCATCCTCATTCCTCAACAGTTGTCAATGTGGCATCTCTCGGTCTGCAACAATGGTCATTGCTCTCGTTATGAGAGCAGCTGCTCAACAATCTTCTTCTGTCCCACCCGAAGTTTGGGCCCTCAAGGGCTATCAGGGTGCATATGCCTATGTCAAGGGAAAAAGTAGATGGATTGGTCCAAATATGTCGTACGTCTACTACTACCATCATAACACCTCGTCTCATCTCACTTTTCATAGCCTTATTTATCAGCTACTGGAATATGAGAAAAAACTCAAGGGTTCTGATGATCCCGTCTCTACTGACGAGGAAGAGGAATGGGGTCGTCGTAGGCGGATGTTGGACGAGACCCCTTCAGATACTGATCCAGAGGAACAAGAGAGCACTGTCGTCATGCGTGAAGCTGAAGCACTTGATAAAGCTATGGAAGATCGCATAGTCGCTCGCAAATCGTCCGCTTCCTCCTTGGCTTCCACTGGCTCGGGTGTTGGCATGGGTGCGGCCTGGAGAAGTAGGTATGCCTCCACCCGCAAGCGAGCAGAATCTGTGGCGAGTAACAAGACAAACGGCAGCATCATCAGTGAGGACCTGGTGGAAGAGGACGAAGAGGAAGAACTATTGGGTATCGGCGGTGGCTTTGATGAAGAAGAACGCCGACGAAGTATAAGTGCAGATACCGAATACTCATCTGCTTCCAATTCGCCAGATGACGATCCCGATCGCCTCACCGTCACGGTCACCCGTGCGCCAGTTATGAATCCCCCGCCTTCAGCCCCGGTGTGGAAGACTTCATTCGGCCCCCTCCCTCCTGCACCAGTGACCGCCATTCGCTCAACCTTTAATCTCCCCACAGTAAAATCTAAATCTAAACGTCGGCCCCCGCCCATCGTCGTCCTTCCCCCAGTTCCGTCTTCCCCCGTGGTCCCCATCGAACTAACACAGCCATCCAGCAAACCTCCGATATGTCGCGCATCCACCACCCCCAATCCCACACGCCCGCGCATCGAATCGAAAAAACTCGCCCCCCCTCCATTGTACATCAGGAACAGCCTCTTGCGCAGTTCAAGCGCCAATGCTGACTCGTCTTTTGTTTCTACGCCGTCTCAGACTCTATTTGTATTTCCACCATCGCCCACGTCTACTCGCACGCCATCTACCATGACCATTACTGGTGCTTCGGTGCCATTTCCTAGTCTTTCGACCCCCCGGGTATCGACGTTCCGTTCCCACGGACGCACAAGGTCGTTCATCGGGCTCGGAGCGACGCCCACTCCGACGACAGCGTTTACCAAGGTAGACGTTCGGGGTTATGTTGCGATAGAGTAGTTTGCTTGTGCGCTGCATTGGACTTTTTCTTTTTCTTTTTACGACTAAGTCTGTTGTTTTATTGCATTGGAGTGTTCGTATGGTTCGTTCAACACATGGTTTATTTTCGGCTCATGCTTGCATTATTGGATTCACCTTTTTCGCATCATTTTTACGCTTACCATTACTCTGAACTTTTTCCTATCAGCTATAGCACCCTCGGATCCGTGGATGCAATAAATATGCTCTTAACCGCGGTCGAGTGAAATGTCATAAATGTCATATTATTGTACAATGTAGTCTAACCGAAAACTCTGTTTACGCTGTTCTTTACTGCACCAGTTATAATCTGACCACCAATGCCACCAAGCCCCAAGCCCCACCCTGATCCCACGCTGTTCGCCCATCGTTGTTTGGCGTCCCGGTCCCTAGAGATAGAACACGTTGGGCGAAGGAATGACAAAAGAAAGCAGACATACGCGTATGTGAAACCAACAACATTGATGAAGTTAAATATGAGAGCTAGAACGACAATGGGGATGAAACTGTATGGCAGATGAGTACTTGTATGGAGTAGGGTGGATCAGGAAGAACGCACGAAAATCCCAGTTTTAGGAAAGAAACGATGAGAAGCGCGGTCCAGAGGAGAGGGAATGCATACAAGGCAATCTAGGTTCAATGATTAAACGAGAGCGGTTACTCATTTAAACCAACTTACCCAAAACATCCTGCGCGATAATACGGTTAGAATAGTACGGTTAGAGGGCTCAGATCAGTCTGGGACTACCGCTCACCTCGCGTCGATGGGATTCGGAGGTCGGGAGGGCTAGGACCGTCAGTTGGTGTGGCACTTGTCAGAATTGGGGAACTCACATCTCGACTTTCGAACACCCAGTAGCTCTCGCCATCATCATCCACCTGGTCAGTATTAGAACCAGCATACTTGGGTATACGAACGGGTTGCGCACTTGGTTCCAAAACCGTAACCCTACCAATGTCCTACCCGCAACATTCTGCATGATAAAGTTAGACGCGGCGTCAAATCTCTGATGCAGAAACTGACTCGACAATTCCAAAAGTCCATTGCGAGGAGTACCACAACAGTGACTGTCTGAATTTGAGTGAGATGAAGTCACGTAAGTGACATTCCTAGCGGGATCTTACGGAAAGAACATAGTCGCTTGTAAAGAAACCGCAGAGGATGTACACGGAAATGGCAGCTATGCGGAAGAAGAAGAGGAAGAAGAGGGCTACGGGATGCGCGGACTGGGACAAACGTTAGAGGAAATTGGCAGCGCAAGAATGACAGGTCATACTTGACGAAATATGCCTGCTATACCTATGATATACTATTAGCACGGCAGTATTGGACAGCATGATGAAGACGTGCCTGCTTCGGCGTCACTGGCAGTCGTAGCCATTTGCTCCTGGCGGGTGGTTGGATTGAGAACGACCGGGGTACGAGCATTGGTATTTTTTGAGTTGGATATGTTGCCAGATAGCACTTCTGTCGGTTCATCTGGCTCTATAGTGTCGAGCAGCGGTGTCGCCACGCTCATCGTGGACAGCGGTGGATTCTTGAATTGCAGTGGCAGTGTCGGGTATTTTGTCGGCTGGTTTGCAAAACACAGCCAAATACTGAAAAGTGCCGGACTCTAGCCATTCTTGTCATGAATTCCTACCATTCCACCGCTCAAATCGATGAGCACACACCTTTACTCGACACCGTTGACGATGCTCACAAGTTTCCTGAAATTTCACCTGTCCTCGCACGTCTCTCTGTCTCTGGGCAAGAGATACCCACGGATGACCTGCTCCCATATCCCCTAGCTGATCAAGCTACTGAGATGGCGTTTACGTTGGCTGTCCTTCTCCAACTTCGCCATGTCAGAATGCAGTCGTTTAATTCTGTTAACGCATATGAGCGCTGGTTTCAGAATAACATCGATGCAGAAAGTATAGAGGCGCTCGAGAAACAGATACTCCGTCTATGGACACAGTTTCTTGACCAGTACCGCGATATTCGCGAGATCGAGACCGTACTATGGACTAAATTTCCTATGGAACTCGGAAGCTCTAAACTAATACGAGGTTCGTCGTTATATTTCCATCCTGGTGTCATCTCCCAACGGATTGCAGTGACCAATTTCCTGGGAAGTTTTCCGGCATTGACTTCCCATCCCGTGGTTATGTTAAGCCTGTCCCATACATGGCAGCATGGCGTTCCCAGCCGCCTTCCGACTGCATTACCCCAAGACCCCGATAGGTCACTGTCTTGGATCAGCCGTTACGATGCTCTCTGCACACCTCGGTACGATGTCCGACTTTTGGTTTCCTTCTTTCCTTGAACTATCTCTCCTAGAGTGTGTCATGCCATAGAGCTTACTTGCCATATCGCATACCTCTTTCTACTGACTTACTACCTGCTTTACCCTCCGAATAGACGTCATGGTTGGGATAGAAAATCCCTTTCCGGCTCCTTCAGATTTCGGGAAATCTTGCTTATGGTCACTCCTCTGTCCCTGGTACATAGGACCCATCCTATTCGAAACGCGATCCCTTTACTTGTGCCACTCTCTTTCTTGACAGCCTTGCCCTCAGTGCCTTTACCAGGCAGCACTTCCTTCAGCATCCTCCTGTGGGTCCTTGTTGCCCATATCTTACGACTGCATCTTCCCTACCACCCAAGCCCGCTATTCCTTCTCTCCCATCAACGTACACTACCACTTGCCAACTTTTTAAGTGGCGGCCTTTCTAGGATAATATTTCCCCCAGTCTTATTTTTTCTTCCAGCACTCCTGGTTGCTTCATTCCTTGTATCCATTTCAATGGCCGATATATTTCTACAGACATTCCTACTTAATATACCATCTCCTTCCCCCATGGAAACTCGCATCACATTTCTATACCTATTTGCTGCAATCATTTTCCTTCTATATTCTTCTTTTTTTCTGTTGGCCACGACCCTCTTTTCGTCATCCCAGAAGAACGTGGATTCTTGGGACCGATATTCAATAGAAGTCGGGCATATGGCGCGAATGGCTCTTATCAACACTATAACACCTTACGCAGGACTCTACGTGTTTCCCGCTCCTTTCAACATTATCCACCTTCTCTTCATCAGAATCCCGCGTTCAGTAATTCTGTTACTTGGCGTTGGAGCAACGTGGGTGGCAGTAGCTGAGAAAGCTCTCTGGAGAGTGATTGTCGGACCATTTGTATTAGTTTCTACTGTGTTATATCGCAGTCCGCTGCAGTGGATCTCCTATGGACGTGCTAGAAGTTAATTGCTGTGTTTTTATAATTATTGACTATGTATATAACCTTACCAGAATATTATGTAAAATGATACGTCCTCAACCTTGCCAGTGGATGAAATGTCGAGAGCGAACTTAAAGAAGCAGCGAACTGGGGAATTCGCATCAGCTGCGGTGCCCACAGATACACCCTCCTCCTCTGCTTCTTCTACCCGAGCTTTACCGCTTACCACAGTTCCTGCATTAACGACACTTTGCGCACGCGTATTTGTTGCTAATTTCGTCAAACTGAAGAGTCACGAAGACCGCTGGGATCGCGTATCTGTACACTTGAAAGCACTTCCAGATGTCCTTGTTCCGAGAATATTCGCTATGTTGCGAAGAGTGTGTCCAACATACTTGACACATGAATTCATTGCTACCGTACGAATCATGCTCTTCTCCGTCAATGAACATGATAATACTTTTTATCAGCATTTACTGCGTGGTCCTTCAGTCACGCTGCTAGGTGATATGCCAGGGGTTGACAAGAGGACCATAGCAAGTATACCAAGATTTAACCACGGCATTCGTGAACTCGAGTTGTCCGGGTTGGAAAAGATCAAAGACAACGTCTTCGCCTCGCTACTACGACATCTGCCAGATTTACGCGTCTTGGTACTACGGTGATCAAGTTTCAACATCCTTATCAGTGGATGTCATTCACCGTGTTTCCTACTAGTGGGTGCAGCAAAGTCGGTGCAGAAACCACCATGGCCGCCGGTACATCTTGTATCAAGCTCACAGCTGTCAATCTTAATTATACGGCCGTCACCCCTGTTTCCCTCGTTCCGCTACTCACTGGATGCCCAGATTTGACTATCATCAAACTAGCGGGCATACAGAACTGGGTAAGCTCCCCCTTACCCAATTTCCTGGCCTCCATACGACTAAAGCTTTGTCTCTTAGACAGATGCAAGATTTTCCAATCTTATTGCTGGTATTGGCAAAGACCTGATGTTTCCAAGTTTTCGTACTCTGAAGCTCCGCCAAACATCATTATCTGATGTGTCCGTCAGCGATTTCTTGGCACGCTGTCCTAACCTTCAACGATTAGACTTATCGTTCACACTTGTCCAACATTTGCCACTGCTGTCTAATGCCCAGCCTCCGCCCCTGCAAAAGCTTTCTCTGACTTCGACCGCTGTAAACACTGCTGACCTTATCAGGGCCATTCAGTCGCTGCCTCAATTACGAACGTTGTCCCTCGGGGCTATGGGCGGCAATCGTGGATCACAAGCATCCATCAGCAACTCCACAGCCATGACATTGAATGACGATACTCTTCGTGCTCTGACCGATATCCTACAAACCTTTGTTCACATCGAAGATATAAGTCTAGTGGGTAACACGAAACTTGGATCATCTTCAAAAGCCGATAGTGCGCTTTGGATTTTTCTTGACCGTGTTGGAAAGAAGTGCAAGGTTCTACAAATATATTGTGCTGCCTACATTCAACCTGACGGTCCTTTTATCAGAAGTTGAATCTGGCCGGAATTCCGTCTCTTCGCTCTTTTCACTTTGGCGGATTGATGCCTTCAGAAGTTGATGATGCGCCTCTTCTTGAGACTCTGATCTTAAACAACACAGGGATTGATGACGGTGCTGCTGTCTGCATTAGCACTTGTTCTTCTCTTGAAACTCTGGCAGTTGCCGGGACAAGAATGACTGGTATGTGGCAAACGTATCAAATTCTACAGTATAATGCGACTTACTATCTAGTAGAGGAAGGGCTTTTCTCTATCATTGACTCTTGCCCCAGACTGCAGAATTTAGATCTCACAAGTTGTCGAGGTGTCAGTGTTGTCGACCGACGCCGGTTCTTTGAAGTTTGTTTCGCCTTCTCTGGAAATTCTCAGTTATTGACTACGCAAACACAGGTTTGGGAGAATGCCAGAAGATGATTGCGTTCACTCCGAGTACAATCCGAGTATATATATTGTTTGTAATGGAGTATCACTCTGATCCAATCACCTTAGAACCAGTCAACAAATATTTACACGCTGAAAGGGGATCTGAAGAAAGATAAACTGAAAGCGCTTATGCGGTGCGGGCATGACCTTGAAACATGAAATGCATGAACCCTGGATCCAGTCCAGAGATCAGCTGTTAAACTGTTGACACGACGCGCACTCGGATATCCTGAAAAAAGAAAGATCTACTGCAATCCTAGCGTCTACCATATAGCGCCCTGGAAAGGGTCAGGACCAGGAAATCTTTAATATCAACAATGCGTTTCCTGTAAACATTCAATATCCAGTTATCGATTCAAATACCTATACTAGCCTATACTCCTCCCAAAAACAGGCCGACATGTGCCTGATTGTCCGAGTCCGCGAAATTGAATGAAGGAGTACATAACGATCGAGAGCCATTGGTTCCTCTCATATACTTGTCTAGCCCGAGCTCCTGTACCCCCAACGATACATATCATCAGTTGAGCCGCTCGCGCGCAAGACAAAACCCCGCAAAACTCCATTAAAACAAGTGTTTGATCGTCCGAAGTAGAACTTGACAGCTGATGGCATAATCGTAGACCGTTTCAAAAAAAAACAATAGACAAATAGATGATGTCAATTTCCTAAAACAGGTAGGTACAAACGCCACCTCACCACAGCCAGCCTCAACATGGGCGACGAGCGCATACTACCCCTTCCGAACTACTATCTCCTCGAAGATGTCAAACTATCACTATATCTCACCTGAGCAGAAGAGACTTGTCACAATAATGTCATTTATGCTCAAACCTTGTGAAATCGCAACACACTAGAATTAGTGCCCGTACTGTCCGAAGGATCTTGTCTCGATGGCGACAGACTAGATCAGTTACACCTTTGTTCTCACTAGCTGGGAGACCAAGAGTGTTAAATTCTTTGAGCTCTCAGTACATTGAACGCCTCATTGAGAGGAGGCCAGATATGTATCTTAGCGGGATACAACATGGTATCAAGGAAGCATTCGATCTCGATATATCCGAAAAGACAATTTTGCGATCGCTGTATCGTTGTGGCTATTCTCGCAAGAAGGGAAGTGCTGCCTATGGTATATACAATCGCACTAGGCTCACGGACCATTGTCAATATCCAGGTTATTCGTGCGGGGCTGGAGCATAATGAAGAACTACGAAATCAATTCCAAGCTGTGGTTGCTGAACTCTATCCACCTGAAACCCATGTTTATCTCGACGAATCAGCTTGTAATTGCCACACATCAAATCGCAATCGAGCATGGGCTCAATTGGTGATAGAGCTCGGAAGATACATACTGTACTACTGTTGTGTATACATCTTGCACTATAGCACCATGACCTGCCGCCAATTCATGCATCGCGTACTTGTCACCAGTCGTGTCTTGTCACCTCTGACGTGTTCCAAGATCCCAGGTCGATTCACCTATCTATTTTAGGAAGGTGGCACCACTTGTTTGCTATCGTGTTTTTTCAGAAATGGTCTACGATTATGCCATCAGCTGGAACACGATGCCAACACGATGCGCTGCCAGGCACTACGTACCATCAAATGCCATCACCTACTTGACATTCAATTTGTCTGTGTACTGAGAGCCCGAGGAAACGGCAGAAATCAGGGGGACGTGCCTATTGGTTTACACTAATTAATTGCGACAATATTCCGGCTCATTCCGGCCAATATTCAATATTCAATGCTGAAGCAAACAACAAGACGTGTTACTCAGAAATGGTATCATGCAAAATATCAAAAATTCAGTAAGTATTCAGAAGAAGTTTCAAGTAGCCAACTCAGATCGGATGGCTCCTTCGAGTTGCGTTCGACGACTCCACTGACTCAGTGCAGGCAAGAAGTTAGTAACCACTTGATGTCACGTGTAATATTCGACTCTTCAAAGTCTTCTCAGTTCTGTCATGGCATCGTACTCGCATGACGATGAAATTGCCTCGCCGACTCCATCTAGTACTGTTTTCGATGGTACTCCTTATGTGACGGTCGACCACTGTGTCCCTGGATGGGCAAGCTTGGAGAACTCTGCAAGTCTCAAGATCGCAGCTAGCGTAGGTGACTACTATTGGCTCCCAATGAACGAGAATGTTAAAATCGCCTACTTTAGCTACGCAATACTTCGCACCAAGAGCCATTTAGGCAACTTATTGAGGACACAACCATCTCCAATGCTGAACGCTGGGTCCAGTCAGCCTCTTTCCAACTTCCAAGCCTCGCACATATGTCATCCTTGCGTCTGCCTTCTACTTTTTTCTCGCCTCCTGCTATTAGTTTTGCCCTCGACGAACCGTTCTCGATACCTTCGGCGCTGTATCTTTCAAGTTCAAGTCTGGTTCAAGTTACTATAGGATGCGATGTTCAAACTAAGGATGAAGCGACCTCACCCTCCACTGGGTCGCTTTCCTATCGTTCCCCTGTATGTTGGTCTTCAGAAGCTGTTCCAGAGATCTTTCGCTCTTCGTCTCATTCTGCGTGTTATCCTTGTGTCCCTCATAAGGCATCTTGGTCGATGAACTGTTCTTCGGAGCGGTTCCAACGATCAGGCACCGAGTTTTTGAACTTTTCGGCGGGCCTCAGTCACCTCAAATCCACTATAAGGAGAACTGTCATAAGACCGGTCACACTACTTAAGAAGCGTCGCTATTTCGCTGACGCGCAGTCAGCACCGCTGCAAGCTAAAGCAGGCAAATCCATTCTTGCCGGAGAGTTGCATAAGGCGAATGATTACGAAAGTATCGATAGTTGGATCTACCTGTCAAATACCGGCCTTGATACCACCGCTACAGCTTCTCTGTTGAACAAGCCTCCAGACTTTCTGGACAGAGCAGCATCCTCTCTACAATGTTCAGCCTCTATCTCCAGGTGTTCGGAGGATTGTGAGCCATCTCCAGGTCCAACGTCGCCCCTATTGGTCCAAGCACAATCTCCGGTGTATAACAGCAACTGTCCATTATTGTCCGGCTCAGAGCTTAGTGGGGCTCGCTCTGTAGATATGTTCGGCCCCCGAAGCTTTGCGTGCACCGATACTACAGGCAAAACACGGTACGAGTGGAGTATGCCCGGTGCCTGGTCGTTCGATTCTTTGTTATAGTGCTGTTATGGTGGTACAAATAGGCATTCATCCTAGATTCTGAGCTTAGATGTATAAGTTCGAACAATATATTATATTGCGGGACAGGGGTGGTGAAGGAAGTTTATACTTTAGATGAAGGGCAATCCGAATGCCACTGACAAGTTCGACCAAAGTTCTACCTCAAGTGCCAGTGGCAGCATGCGATTGCTTCGGAGTGAGTGTCATGAAATCTCATGATGTACCTGAAGATCTGCGGAACTTGGGCTTCGAGCTTCTGTCTGCTTCTATGTGTCAAAATATCATGATCAGCGCCAGCTGCAGGTTGCAGCTGCTGCTATGCAAGTAATCTCAAGTCGATATTCCCAGCTGCGATAGGCTCCTTTGGGTAAAATTACACACATTGCGGGCCCTGAATTTTGATGTTGTTATTCCCTTTTTCCGATATCCGGAGCTACGCGGGAGTATAATATGGTGCTATTCTTATTCGAAATCAGGCCGGGGATCAGAAAATTTGGCACCGCAATGTGTGGAATGGCCTATCGTTTTGAATATAGCTGTCAAATGTTCAAGTTTTTGTACGAAACACATCAGAACTCGTATATCTCAACCTGTAATCGGCCTATCGCAGCAGGTCTGCATGTGGCGATCTAGCTGCGTAGCCTGTTACCATGTGATCCTAGCCCTTGCTACAACGTGGAAGTCACTGTCAATAGTAGTAAATTTGCAAAAGCTGAACGTTGAACTCCATTGAGCCCTCTCCGTGCATGTTCCATCAACATTTAGCGCTTCAACATTCAAACTACATTTGTAAATACATATATTCATGTCGTGTGTGCACTGAATGCAATGCATGGATATTTAGATAAGCCCGGTTAATCGCAGGATATGAGTAGATTAGGATGAATTTGCAAAAAAAAGAGTAAATACGTCACATCTGGACAACTCTGGTTCTATGGTTGCAATGCATCTTAGGTTCCATCTCAGGTTCAACATCAATCGAATTTCTCCCATGTCACCTTATCCTATAAAGGTTATCTGTCGAGCGAACTCTGCTCAAGTTCTTCTCCGGATCCTTCCTCTCTGGCTAAGCGCCCCGCAATCAACTAATGGCTAGCAAGGAGTTCCCTAACGAGAAAGCCCAGGGTGACAAAGTTCACGATGCAGAATCAATTCTTAGCAATGGCAATTCAGGCTCTGAGAGCGGTACCAAGCTTGTACGGCAGCTCAAAAATCGACACATTGCTATGATCAGGTAAGTACACCAGTCGACTCGTACTATCTACCAGATCTAAGCCTTCCTTGTCTAGTATCGGTGGTGTCATTGGCACAGGCATGAGCTTCTGCGTCTGTGCCTTTTTTATAATGGCTAATCCGAACCTTTAATCAAGGCTTGTTTTTGGGAACCGCTGGTGCATTGCAGAATGGAGGGCCAATAGGTGCGCATAGTCCATTGCACATCCTGCTCCCTTTCTATCAACTGCGTGTGCACAGGACTTTTACTGGGTTATATTGCCATGGGCACAATCTGCTACAGCGTTATGGTAATCTTCTCTTTTCCTTATGTAAAATTCGTACTAAATCATACCTATAAGGTTTCACTTGGTGAAATGATTGCTTATCTTCCAATTGCTGGAGGACATATCAAGCTAGCAGAACGTTTTGTCGACCCTGCACTTTCTTTCACGATGGGTTGGAATTACTGGTGCATAATACTAGGAGCTATATTCGTACCGGGCTGATCCGTCTTCTAGGTACAACTGGACAATTGTTCTTCCTGCGGAACTTAGTGCTGCAGCTGTCCTCATTGGCTTCTGGAATCAAAGTATCAATTCTGCTGCTTGGATCACTATCACATTGGCTGTTACCATCACTATCAACATGTTCGGTGCAGGTACATACGGAGAGGCCGAATTCATCTTTGCGTACGTTTCGCCTATTTAGTGCTGAACACCCCTCAAATTTCGACAGTTCCGTCAAAGTTATTACCATCGTTGGGCTAATTATACTAGGGATCGTACTGGACCTTGGAGGTAAGCTCGCTCATCTTGCAAAATCTAGGAATATGTCATATAGCGGTTATAGGTGGGCCTAATCATGACAGGATTGGCTTTCGATACTGGAAACATCCCGGGCCGTTCGCTCAGTTCGATAATATTTCTGGTTCTAAAGGACGGTTCCTGGCATGGTGGGCTGTCATGTCGCAAGCGGCATTCTCTTACATAGGCACAGAAATTGTGGCAGTAAGTCGTCCTTGTTTTATCGTCTAGTTTTGTTTAATCTAACTCTTTACTGAGATTGCTGCCGGAGAGGCTAAAAATCCAAGGCGTAACATACCTCGAGCCATCAAAAGAGTGTACATTCGTAAGTCACCGCTGCATAATCTTCCTGTGCACTTGACTGGAACCGAACTTCATAGGCATTCTTTTATTCTACATCGGAGGGGTAACAGTCATCGGCCTCTTAGTGCCTTACACTTCGAAGGGCCTAAATCTTGCTAATGGAACCGCAGCATCTTCTCCTTTTGTCATTGCTATCCAGAACTCTGGAATCAAATCGCTTCCCTCAGTAGGTCACTTGTTGTTGACATAGCCTTGACTAACATCCGTGCAGATCATCAACGCTTGTTTACTGACATCTGCGTGGTCTGCTGCTTCCAGTGATCTGTACACAAGCTCACGAGCCCTCTGTACGTGTCACTTACTGGTGCTGTATCTTACTTTAATTATTACTCTCCAAGATGGTCTTGCTGTGGCTGGCAATGCTCCCAGAATATTCAAGAGAACGTCTAGAAATGGACTGCCTTATGTATCCATCATATTTTGCTCCATGTTCGCCCTGCTCTCATACATGGGTGTCAACACTGGGTCCGGCAAGGTCTTCGGTTGGTTTGCCAATATGACTGCCGTTGCAGGTCTGATGACTTGGTTTGGAATCACTATCA
>QOVE01001451.1:14434-31372 GCA_003521275.1 Tricholoma sp. MG99
CCATGGTTATGTGCTTCCTAGTCTGCCTTGTAAGTGAATGTCAACTTGTTCGTGTCTGCCCCCTTGTTCAACATTATCCACATACAGTTCAGTGGGTGGAGAGTTTTCCTTAAAGGACAGTGGCTGGCTTCAACATTTGTGACAAACTACCTTCCATTTGTATTGTTCCCCATCCTCTATGCGGGCGCCAAGCTATGGACACGAAAGCCAGTTGTCAAAGCCGAGGATATGGACTTTGTCTCTGGCCTGGCAGAAGTTGAGGCAGATTCGTGAGTATAGCTGTATCAACTTGATGGACATCAATCATTGATTGTTGTGGTAGATATGATGAGCCTCCCCCGAGGAACAAGTTTGAAGCCTTCTGGCAGTGGCTAGTGAGTCAATTTACCATGTGCAGTTGAAGAGCTCAGCTCACATCCTTATGACAGATGTAATTAATCCATATAATTTGTGTATGATATTAATATAGCTCTCCACATATACTGTCTTGTGATGATACCTGGGCGCTGAGGCCAATTGCAAATTGACGCTGTGTATAGTTTACGTGGTATGTTCATACAAGGAATGGAAAGGAATGAAATATACGGTTACCGATTACCGTGACCGAGCGTTTCACCACGATTTACTGATCACTAAATTACACCACATCGAGTACAAATAGGTTTCGTGGATTCAAGAAAATCCAATCATCATCATCATCTCCATGAAAGGTGAGGACTCCGAGCAGTCTTTCACCACCCTGTAACGCAAAAGTAATACTTTTGATGACAGAATTCTGTGATCCGATGTCGGATAGGATAGGATAGGATAGATCACGGTCCCGTTCAGGAACAGATGGCCCGTACTACACTAATACAACGGAAACCACCACCACCCAAACTCGGGAAAGCAGACAAAACCCGTCCCACCTCAGTCAATGCTTAGCACACTGCAGGAAAACGGTCTGTTTTAGAGTCGATAGGTGCTGGTTACGTGTATATTACAAAAACTCTACGATATAATCCTTTCTTTGGGGGTTCGAAAAAGAAAATTTTCGCTTGACCAATTGTGACGCCGAGACTGCCAGCGTCAACGTCGCAATTCATCCGTTGCTCTCAATCGGCTGGTCCCACTGCCACACTCTGTGGTGTTGTCGACGAGAATACAGCGAGTTCAACAACTTCTGCTTTGACGTCTCCTACGAGCCGTCTCCTTTTTCCACGCGGCCCCTGTCTCCAGCGTCGGATCCTCGCCGTAATGTATACCCAACGGACCGACGGAGCGGCTGGATTTCGTGTATCGTGTAGAGGTGATAAGAGGGAATACAGATGGGAGTGGTCTGCCAACCTCAGAGTACGCCCCAAAATTCTCCCTCCCAACTCTGCGTTCTGACAATGTCCTCTAACACCGACTCCTCCCTCCCTCCCCCTGTTGAAAACCCTTCCTCCAATAACACCTCACAGGGATCCCCTATTCTCCCTGATATCCTTTCTTTCACTCAGATCTCTGGGCCTGCGAAGGGGCTATCTACGCTTGATGCTGCTCCTGCTCCTGCTGTCAGCAACACCTTCCAGGGATCCCCTCTGCTCCCTGAGACCCTTTCTGTCACTCGCATGCCCACTGTGCCTGCGAAGGTGTTATCTCTGCCTGATGCTGCTCCTGCTTCTGCGGTCAGCAATGATGGCAGCCCTGGGAATCGGGGTATGCCAGCACCTGCCACGCCGGCCGCATCCTCTGGTCGACACATGATTCGTCAAACTGAGCGTGTCGCGCATGCAGCCATCGCCCGGGTGAACTCAATGGAGTCACTTATCGCCTCGCCTGACGACTCTCGTGTTTCGCCCCTTGTCGAAATGGGGGATATCCCTGCCTGATTTTCACCTGGATCCTGACTCAGATGATATCAAACTGGCTGGTGCTACAATAGCAAACCTGGAGCAGTCTGATGATGTTATACTCCTATCAACAAGTCCTAGGGGGTTCAGAAAAAGATGAATGCACTGTGGCAGTGGTGTAGCCTAAATTTCATGTTACTTAGTGCAATAAAATCCCTGATCATGATATTTGGACCAATTCCCCACACACTGCCTCTCTTTCTGTCTGGCGACAAACCTGTCAAATCAAAGACAGAGCAAACATATGTTGGTATAACTTTACAGTCTACCCAATGTAACATCTTTCTTAAACACTACAAAAATAAAGCAAGCAAAGCACGATCAGTTGGTAATACAGTGCTAGGTATGGAGTCTATTATAGGCACTCTTCCCCCATGGGAGGCAAAGAAGCTCTACATGGCACAGATTGACCCCCAACTTATCCATGGATATGAGGTCATACTTGATGTTGACCCTCCTCTTCTGGAGAAACTCTCTGATGTACAGACATCATATCTTCAGCAGATCCTGGGTTTACATAGAAGGTCAATGATAACACCACTGTTTAAACTTTACAGAGACCTCTTTGGTACCACTGCGGTTTCAGAGAATCATACTCACTCTTGGATATCTACACTACCTCACAAGCCTGCCCATAGAGCACTACACCAAAAAGGCATTTGTGGACTCAGTAATGCATTACAACTCTGCAGGTTGATGAGTCAAAACCTTTTAAAGTCAAGATGGAAAGTTATAGTATCCAAAGTGAACTTGAGGCTTCCCCTAAATTGTATCTTCTTCTAAACAGACTTGAACCAGCTAAAGATGGTCCTCCAAGCCATAAATCTTTGAGGCGATACCAGTCTTTGTGTCTGAGAATGCTTTCCAGTGATCGACGTCGAAGGCCGTTTCGCCCGCTGGAAGTTGTGATCATGGGCCTGGGACGAAGATGTATAGTAGTTACATAGCTTGCATGTACGTAATATCATCTGGCGATTCTCGGACCCCTGGCGTTCAGCTATTGGACCATGCCAGTAATATACTACTACTACTACTACTACTACTACTACTTACATCGACGCGTTTTCGTGAAAACATCGAAGGTTCGAAATTGCCTAAAATAATAGCACTTGTCGGCCCTTGAATTCTTTCGATGAAATGTCACGGTGAGCCAGAAAGCCACAAACTGCCTCATGATCATGGTATGACTACTCTCAGTCTATGGGAAATAGATGTTGCTACTATGATAAAATAAATGGGGAAAAATCGGTTCACTCCTGATATCTCAACGCTAGATATATGCTAATATGTATATAATTCACACCTCACAATACAGCTTCTACCAACCTCGACCTCAAACAAAAATCAGGAAAAAATCAGAGGAATATTCTTAATACTTATAACCTCTCAGATCGTCAATTTGAAGATGATTGGAGATATTTTGGAGCTTAGAAAGTGTTATCAGTGTGGTGGTGAAACACTAGTAGTACCCGTGGTAAAACATTCGTGTAAGTTAGCCCCGTCGATTCCTCGAGATAGAAGTTCAAAAGACTGCAAACCTAGCTTTAAACTCCGAGATGTTTCAAACCCAGTTAGGACCAGTAACTTACGCGCTCTACTCGCCGGCGCGCTACCCGGTTAATTGCAAAAGATGAGTGGACAACTCTGGATTGGTCCACACAGCGGGAAACCGTGAATGTTTGACAAACGAATAGTTTATCTGCAACGGAGAATGGTCAGAGTTTTTGCCTCATGTTCACCGGAAGTGGCTACCTCTTTATCCTATTTTACAGCTTGTAGCCAGCTTTTTGATTATAAAAGTTTCGGGATTTTCTGCCGTGCCAATGGTAATGCCTCTTAGGTTCTATCTCAGGTTCAACATCAATCGAATTTCTCCCATGTCACCTTATCCTATAAAGGTCATCTGTCGGGCGGACTTCGCTCGAGTTCTTTACCTTCCTCTCTGGCTAGGTGCCCCACAATCAAGTAATGGCTAGTAAGGAACTCTTCAACGAGAAAGCCCCGAGCGAGAAAGGTCACGACGCAGAGTCAATTCTTAGCAATGGCAGTCCCCCTGAGAGCGGTAAGCTTGTACGGCAGCTCAAAAATCGACACATTACTATGATCAGGTAAGTACCAGCCGACCCGTACCTACCAGACCTACTAAGCTTTCCTTATCCAGTATCGGTGGTGTCATTGGCACAGGCATGAACTTCTGCGTCTGTACCTTTAATGGCTAACCCGACCTTTAATCAAGGCTTGTTTTTGGGAACCGCTGGTGCGTTGCAGAATGGAGGGCCAATAGGTGCGCATAGTCCATTGCACATCCTGCTTTCTATCAACTGCGTGTACACAGGACTTTTACTGGGTTATGTTGCCATGGGCACAATCTGCTACAGCGTTATGGTTGGTAATCTTCTCCTTTCCTTTTGTGAAATTCATACTAAATCATACCTATAAGATTTCACTTGGTGAAATGATTGCTTATCTGCCAATCGCTGGAGGACATATCAAGCTAGCAGAACGTTTTGTCGACCCTGCACTTTCTTTCACGATGGGCTGGAATTACTGGTGCATAATACCAAGAGCTACATTCTTACTGTGCTGAGAGTCCGTCTGCTAGGTACAATTGGACAATTCTTCTTCCTGCGGAACTTAGTGCTGCAGCTGTCCTCATCGGCTTCTGGAATCAAAGTATCAATTCTGCTGCTTGGATCACTATCACATTGGCTGTTACCATCACTATCAACATGTTCGGTGCAGGTATATACGGAGAGGCCGAATTCATCTTTGCGTACGTTTCGCCTATTTAGTGCTGAACACCCCTCAAATTTCGACAGTTCCGTCAAAGTTATCACTATCGTTGGGCTCATTATACTAGGGATCGTACTGGACCTTGGAGGTAAGCTCGCTCATCTTGCAAAATCTAGGAATATGTCATATAGCGGCTATAGGTGGGCCTAATCATGACAGGATTGGCTTTCGATACTGGAAACGACCCGGGCCGTTCGCTCCGTTTGATAATATTTCTGGTTCTAAAGGACGGTTCCTGGCATGGTGGGCTGTCATGTCACAAGCGGCATTCTCTTACGTAGGTACAGAAATTGTGGCAGTAAGTCGTCTTTGTTTTATTGCCCGTTTTGTTCAATCTAACTCTTTACTACTGAGATTGCTGCCGGAGAGGCTAAAAATCCGAGGCGTAACATACCTCGAGCCATCAAAAGAGTGTACATTCGTTAGTTACCGCTGCATACTAATCTTCCGGTGCACTCGAACCGAACTTCATAGGCATTCTTTTATTCTACATTGGAGGGGTAACAGTCATCGGCCTCTTAGTGCCTTACACTTCGAAGGGCCTAAATCTTGCTAATGGAACCGCAGCATCTTCTCCTTTTGTCATTGCTATCCAGAACTCTGGAATCAAATCGCTTCCCTCAGTTGGTCACTTGTTGTTGACATAGCCTTGACTGACATTCGTGCAGGTCATCAATGCTTGTTTACTGACATCTGCGTGGTCTGCTGCTTCCAGTGATCTGTACTCAAGCTCACGAGCCCTCTGTACGTGTCACTTGCTGGTGCTGTATCTTACTTTAATTATTACTCTCCAAGATGGTCTTGCTGTGGCTGGCAATGCTCCCAGAATATTCAAGAGAACGTCTAGAAATGGACTGCCTTATGCATCCATCATATTTTGCTCCATGTTCGCCCTGCTCTCATACATGGGTGTCAACACTGGGTCCGGCAAGGTCTTCGGTTGGTTTGCCAATATGACTGCCGTTGCAGGTCTGATGACTTGGTTTGGAATCACTATCACATATGTCCGGTTTTATGCGGGGATGAAGGCCCAGAGTTATGATCGAAATCAGCTGCCCTATGCGTCGAAGCTGCAGCCTTACGCTGCTTGGTATGCCATGGTTATGTGCTTCCTAGTCTGCCTTGTAAGTGAATGTCAACTTGTTCGTGTCTGTCCCCTTGTTCAACATTATCCACATACAGTTCAGTGGGTGGAGAGTTTTCCTTAAAGGACAGTGGCTGGTTGCAACATTTGTGACAAACTACCTCCCATTTGTATCGTTCCCCATCTTCTATACGGGCGCCAAGCTATGGACACGAAAGCCACTTGTCAAAGCCGAGGATATGGACTTTGTCTCTGGCCTGGAAGAAGTTGAGGCGGACTCGTGAGTAGTATAGCTGTATCAACTTGATGGACATCAATCATTGATTGTTGTGGTAGATATGATGAGCCTCCCCCGAAGAACAAGTTTGAAGCCTTCTGGCAGTGGCTAGTAAGTCAATTTACCATATGCATGGAGAGCTCAGTTCACATCTGACAGATGTAATTAATCCATATAATTTGCGTATGATGTTAATATAGCTCTCCACAAATGCTGTTTTATGTGATACCTGGTGGGCGCTGAGGCCAATTGCAAATTGACTTTGTGTATAGTTTACGTGGTATGTTTTTACAAGGAATGAAATAGTGGTAATGGAGTGCCGCGTAAAACATTTTGCGTATGATAAAAGAGTGCAACAAGTCATAAGTTAACGGTTACGTCATAACAGAAGAAGAGAGTACTCCGACTTAGGTTTTGGAGGCTGGAATATGAAGGTTGATCGCTACGAAGCGAGTTCGGTCAACGAGGGTAAGAGTAACACGCAGTCTCACTTACCTCGATACCAATTCAGTGCGTCGGATGGCGAAGGAGCATCGAAATAAAGGATGGCCTTGTTATCAACAAGACGAAGTGCTAGTGAAGTGTTAGGAAGAACATGGATGGGCACAATTAAGCACATACCATTTCCATGAACGATACTGGCTGGCTGCGGCAGCGTTTGCATCCTCAATACCGCCCAAAGGTCAACGGGAGATGCAGGGTCTTGACCCTCAGAAGGGTCTCGACACAATACCAGCAGGTCGTTGCACAGAATTCCGACAAGCGGGCGTGGAGTCAATTCTGGGGCGAGACAGTCCACTTGAACCGTGGATGCATCACCCTGTGCATTAATTGCCTCAAATGAGACCATAGCTTTCCGGACGACCCGAGTCAGCAGCAGGGGACCATCCATGATCAACCGTCTACACAAGTCAATGAGTGAATAGGCTAGCGATAGAGTCTGCACAACTGAACATACCGGTGTGGCTGGACTAGGGGGCTCGGAAACTTCCCTCTTATTTTGGATTGCCACTGAACAAGCTTTCGCCGAGATTCAGATTCGCGCTTGCCCTCGTTCATATTGTTGGCTAATGAGGAGATCTCCGCCAACGCTCGATCTAGTGGATCATCCATGTACTCGTATGTCGGCGGGGTGCTTCTCAGCAATTCCTCCAGCTGTAAAACCTGTCATCAGCTGGGCACAGGGTTAAAGGACGGTAAGCGAAGCCTACCAGTAATCGATACCGTGGTATCCGTTGGACGGGAAGGAGTAGATAACCTTCTAAATTCAACTGAGAGTGCCGCGGGTTCATACGACACCGTTTGAGATATGACTTGATCCGTTTACGCTGACTCATGGTCAGATGAGGTCCTCCAGTCGCCACAGTCGTCCCTTCTGATGCTAACGTAGGGCTAGTGATCACAGACATACTTAACCCCAGACCAACAAGTTGAGCAGTACTAGAAGCCGGTGAAATCGCAGTTCCAGGGCTAGCATTTCCTGGCACAGATCGGTCCACTGTCCATTGCTTGACACGCTGGACTGAGTTGTCAAAGTTGCTGTGAATGATATGCATTAAGCAGCGTGGTAGAAATCTGTCAGATGTAACACTTACTTGATGTAGCTCGAGTACATTTTCATGAAGGCAGCATGCTTAAGAAACATGCTTCCTACGGCCTTCACTACGTTCAAGGACAACTGGCCGTCAGCATCAGCTACCTGCAGCTCCGAAGAGGATTTCATCAGGGGAGCGGCTGCAATCTCCAACGCAGGGAGGAAGCTGTCTTTGTGGAAAGAAAATAATGCTTCAATGCCTCCGAAGACTACTTTCCGTTCCGATGCAGGAACGACAGTATCTTTGCTAGATCCGACTCCGCTGAGAATGTTCACAGCAACACAGGCAGGTTTTATATATATGTCGACGAGTTCCTGAAGCCCTTTTACGTATGTCCGTTCTGTGCTGTTTAGGACCAAACTGTTGAGTGGGTTAAGATCAATTGATAGAAAGGCAACGTACACCACAATTTCTCGAACAACCATCGCTCGCTTGCCCTTGTCATCTTTAAACTTGCGTTCCTCCGATGAGCCAGTGCTATCTGTGGTAGCGACACTCAGAGTTTGAGCCGAACCTCCACTGCGCAAGCCAGCCATCGATTCTATTGATCGTAATTGACCAGCTGAGTCTAACAGTGATGCGGCTGTCGACCCGCTAAGGGCCAGAGAGACCTCTCGCGAGCCGTCCACGACAGTGGGCCTCCTTGAGCGCGTAGCCGAACCGTCATCAGGTGCTACGCCATACATACTCATAGGATTCGACTGCTGAGATAATCCTAGATCATTCATATCTTTGAGGTACGCCATAACGGATCGAAGTGCTCTCATGTAAGCTTCTCGTGTTCGTTCTTCTTCGCGACGTAGAAGCTGCTCGTTGTCTATAGGACTTGGGGTTGTTACCCGTCCATCGACCTCTCCTGCGTCATTTAAAGCAGTCAAACCAGGTACAAATGCTGATGTGTCAGGTATAGGGATACTGAAAGAGATGCTTCCGGGGGCGTCTATGGGGAGGAAGCTTCTGCGCTTCGCCGTTCGCGGAAGTGGAGAAGAAGGAGACAGAAGGCCACCCGGCGAAGTCCCACCCGGGGACGTCAGAATCTCCCGAGGTGCCTCCCGTTCTATTTTTGGGATTTTTGGGGACAGGGGCGTAGTGATATTTGGAATGACGCTATCCAGGATACCAGATGTTGAAAACCGGAGGTCGATCTGAGGTGATCTACTCAGACGCTCAGGTGCTGACACTGTTGTAGCTATCCCTGGCGATGCAAGTGTTGCCGTCGCTGGGGCTGGAGAAGATGACGACGACGATGATAGACCAATAGATGTCTGAGGTCGTTTCCCGGACCCGATTCGAATTTGCACCGGTGGGGTATGAGAGGAATCCACTCTCATCTTTCCCATGGACATCTTCTTCAAAAATCCCCAACGACTACTTTTTTCTTTGCCTTCCTTATTAGACCGAGCCTGGACTGTATGTTTCCCATCATGTATGCCTTGCGCACCTGGCTTCTGGGGGGGAGATGGTGGATTACTTGGTGTAACTGATACTCGATTTGAAGTATGAGAAGATGGACCATCTTCACTTTCCGCAATGTTGTCCCAAAGAGACCTAGTGAGCTGAGGTCTCGATCCATTGGCTGCAACGCGCGACAGACTGCCAGAGGCTGGGCCTACGCTGGCAAAGCGTTTGTTTAAGCCAGGCCGCTCAGGTGGCGGGGAACTGATATTGAGTAGATTTGAGCTTGAGAAAGAAGTAGGGTAGACTTCCACAGGCTCGATGGGAGGGGATGGCAGTCTTTTCTCGACTGTAATAACTGACCTTCCCAATCGGAGGTCACCAGCACTCTTCATCTTACGCAACTCGTGATCCCCAAAGTATCCAGAGTCCTCTGGCGGCCTGGAGGACGAAGAGATTGCGTGATTCCGCAAGTCACCAGAAGGCAGTCCGCTCTTAACTTCCCGTTCTTGCTTGAAGTGCCCGCGGTTGGGTGTCGTTCGTGTCCGTGTCAGTCCGCGAGGCAGGGTCGGCAATGAGCTAGCTTCTGTGGAGTTTGTCGTCGGTCGGTTGAAAAAGGGAGCACGTTCAGGTGTGATTGTATGATCTTCTTCTGGAGACTGGGACCGTCTATCAGTATGAGCACTGGGTGGAGCTGAATCTGATGATTCATCGATGTCCGTGCTGTCTGCTTCTGCTTCAATAGAATTTTGGGTACTTGCTGATAGCAAAGGAAACATTGGGGTCGACGGAGGATAAGCGGGAGTCATTGGGATCTTTGCCAATAGTGGTTCCACCAACGCTTTCCAGGGACCCTGGAAAGGATTCCCGTCTACACACAAGGTCTGTAAACCGGGGAGGAGGCACAGCCAACTAGGAAGCGCGTGTAATTTATTTCGTCTGACGCTTATTGTGTGCAACCTATCGAGATCGACAAGAGTATCTGGCAAGGTGCTGATCCCCGTTGAGTCAGCGATAAGGACACGAAGATTGGTAAGGTCAGCAAGAAAAACAGGTAGTACGCGGAGGGGATTAAAGGCGATGTTCAGTTCCTCGAGATTTTCGCAGATTGCAAGCACGGGGGGCAAAGCACCCAAAAAGTTGGCCGATATATCCAAAGCAAGGAGTGTGGTGCCAATCTGAGGCAAAGTGGATGTCAGAAACGCAGGCATCGCGTTAGGAGTGCTTGAAGAGCCTATCAAAAGATGGGTAGTGCCTGGAACAGCTCAGCTCAACACAGGAAAATATATGGTGTGTAGAAGCTTACCTGGCTGCACATTGAGTTGGACAATAGGAATATTGTCTCCGTGCACTATTAAACCACGACCTTCTTCAGCAATGACGGCAGCCGAAGTTCGCTCTTCCTCCTTTTCCTTTTCCTCATCCTCATCTTCTTCCTCGTCCAGATGATGATCATCGTCAGTTTCTTCTTCGCTCATTGGTGCTTCTTCATCCCTCTCATCGACAGTCTGCCAGCCCATGTCATAGCTAGGCTTTTGCTGCAACTTTTGGGGAACAATATCATGTCCGTTGGTAGATAAGTTGTTGCCCAGAGAAGACGATCGAGATCGAATGCTGGCAGAATAGGACTCGGACCACCTAGATTGATCAATCGGAGCTCTTGAATGTATTCCGCGGGTGGCTGAAGAGGACAAGTTGGGGTCACTCTCGAGTAACTGAATGACAGCATCGGAAGTTATGCCCACACCGACTGCCTCGTCATCACCTGACGCGACATTAACGTGCCCGTAGTCTCCTGACGCCATAGCACTCCTTCCACTACCGGAACTAGTGTATGCAGATGAGCGGGTGGAAGAAGAGCCGGCGGACGAAAGCGCTGGAAGATTTTGCAAGAGATGGTGGGGTGGACGAAAGGGATAAGGATCTGGAAAGAGGGAAGGGTCAGGTAGCTGCATATTTGCAGTAAAGGACTTTGAAGGGCGATGAAAAGAAGGATAGAGTTGAGAGGCTAAATCTGAATCGGAAAGAGAGTTGGTAGAGGAAGGAGAGAAATCAGAAGAGTCAGAGTAGGAGAGAAGAGGAATGGAAACGGAATGAGAGCGAGCAGACGCAGAAGGAGTAGGAGCACGTGGACGCCCATACGAGAGTGGCGACGGCGGAAGCGTTGCCGGTGGCTCCTGTCCATATCCATAGTCGCGTCCATACTCGCGTCCATACTCATTCCCGTCCACTCCTTTCTTCGACGACAGCATTCAGTTTCCACCACTCAGCTCTGCCCTGTATCCTCTTGTAATATTTTTTGATTCCAAATACACAATAACATTCAGTTACTACCTACTGCGATCACCCCCCGCCCCTTCTTACAATTAGAAATCATACAGATCAGGTCGATCTGACCGGAATGCCACCTTCTTTCTTTCCTTTTTGGGTCCCACCTCCACCGGTTTCACCTCCTCAAGAGCTACTTGGACTACAGCAAGAGCTGCTTTCGTACCCTGGTCTTCCGTTTCATTTGACTTGTCATCTAGACTTGTGCTCCCCAGCAATGCGTTGCCAGATGGCGTCGTTCGACGTTCTCCAACTCCTCCTTCAATATCCAGGTGCAACGTTTCAAAGATCAACCGCTTCCGCGTACACTTGAATGTGAGATTATTCTCCCCACTACCTCCCGCAGATGCTGCAGAAGCAGAGAGTCCTCGCAGCGTCGAGTACTTGTCACTCGGTGAAAGCAGAGTATCGGGGGCTGGTAACCTATGGATGTGCAAGAGGCCATTGTGGGAAGGAAACATCCCAATCAAAGATGGGTTAGCTATAGTGAGATCACATCAATCATGACTATGTGCAAATTGACGTTGACACATGACGGCATACCAGAAAATGCGGACAGCGTGAAAGCTGCGTCTGACATCCAACTCAACTTACTTATCCATCCCTGACCTGCCCATTTATCTGTCGAAAGGTGGGCAGCAAGGTTTACACAAGCACATGCATGCGGATATTGACGTAGGAGCGACCGAAGGAAAACAAGGAAGCGTAATATATCCTGACAGAAATTCGTCAAAGTTACATCAATACTAATTGAGGCTAACTTGATCTGTGAGCTCGCCCCATTGCGGCGAACCCAGTGAAGGAATGCAGACTCGAACAGGAGTGGGAGACACCTGCCCAGTTACCGTTGATTCCAGGATATTTGATATCTGCCCGAGTACCTGGGATGTAGAGGTTTGCTGCCGTGAAGCGCTATTTGTAGGGATGAAGCCTAGTTGATGGGTTTGAAGAGCATTATTGATAACCGAGTCAGGAATCCGACTTGTCAGATCGAAATCGTGGCAGAATTCCCCATTCAACTTTCAGATGTTGAAAATAACCAAAGGCAAGCAGAATGGGAGATCATGTATGATTTTGATGCCGAGCAACTGTAACACAGCGATAAAACTCACAGAGGACGGCGAGGACGGTACTGTAGTCTGAAATTGCTTCATTTGTTCATATCTCCAGGCGATCTTTATCGCTGGGGAGTTCGACGATCCGTCTGTGTCGTCACCAGACTTGGATGTATTGAGGCCATCATCTTTTCTAGGAATCCACATGGTGCCCTTGACAAATTGTTCTGCATCATCAGCTACAACATGAACACGGTGGTCACAACTGAGGCCTTGGGCGATGAAGTACTTTTGCACAAGGTCACCGTATGAGGAATGGAGATCTGGCGCAGCAACAAGTAGCAAGCACGACAAAGGTAATCCACCGCCGAGGATGTCGTCAAGGGAAGTTATGCCAGTGGATGTGATACAAGTCAAAGGTGATGCAGGAGAAATTCGAGTGCCTGGAAGTGCGGTGGTCTGCTTCAACGCCCCCTTGCGCTTGAAAGAAGACATGAAGTCAAAAAATAAAACAACAGAAGTAAATAAACGGTACTTCTCATGCAGTCAGTCGTGACGGTGCTACGCCGTTCCTTTCGCGACGTGTACTTAGAAATTGACCAGTTTCGTCAAACACCCTGGGCGCACAAACGAAGACTTGCTAGAATCGCAATACTACATGTATGCAGTGAATCCTATAAACATGCCCTTCTCGACGAAGTTACAGCTAAATTTACCTCAACAGCTGGCCAATATAGCATGCGCAATTCACCTTTTTGCTGAATATGTAGGCGGTCCTAGAACAGTAAGTACTCTCTTTCGTCTAAGCGAACCCTACCGCAATTCCAAGCTAGATGTCAGGTCCGTCGATGCTACCAACTCTCGCCTGTGACGGCGAAATTGTCTTAGTGGATCGCTTGACACTTCGTCTATTCCCCAGTCGTCTTTCTCGCGGCGACCTTGTATCTCTCAGATCTCCCATAGAACCCGACGCTGTCATCTGCAAACGAATCATTGGTCTACCTAGAGATATCGTATGTGTCGACCCCACAGGGGAGAGAGCGCTATCTACAGAACACGTCATAATTCCAGAAGGACATGTCTGGATCGCCGGAGACAACGCATTGGTGTCGCGTGATTCGCGCAACTATGGCCCCATATCTATCTCGCTGATACAAGGTAGAGTAGTTGCCAGGGTAAGCATGCGAACTTTACTTGAATATTTGCTAACTTTCCGTGAGTGCAGATATGGCCACTGCGTGATGCTACAATTTTCCGTAGTCCAATGACATTCCTAGACTCAAGAACGGTAACCCTGAAGCGCACAGGAGTTTAGTAAATATATGGAAGATTTCACCACTGACAATACAAGATGAAATGTACACAACATAAGCTACCCACGATACAGCCTTACAGGCTTGTTGATCTCTGGAACTCTTGCCGGCCCGTGCAACTGTCGTAATTATCGTGCCTGGCTCGTCATCGACGCTCGACAAGTAACAGGGTCTCCCAAAGTTAAGTGGCAATAGCAATGGAGCTAAGCGAGATGTGGTTGACTGATCGTAGACTTATTGAGAAAAATTAACCGAATAACCTCCTTGCCCATTGGGTTCAAACTTGAAATTATCTGTTGATAAACCAAAATTTCCTGGAATAAAATATCAGATACTAAAATAGACGATGGATCCAGTCGCGCATACCCAGGATACTATTGCCGAGGCCCTTGAGTTTGTCGATCATTTCTGCGGTCTCCCGCTTTTGCGCGGCCTCAGCACGGGGCTTCAATGACTGCAAAGATCCTTCAGTCTCCCTAAAGAGAGGAGAAGAAGTCGGCAGAAGCTTCAATAAGGCATTGTAGTCTATCAGATACAGTGAATAATAGATGTTCGGCATCAATGGTCGACGAACAAATACCTTCCAAGGCGGCACTTAACGACGTCCAAGAGTTTATCGCTTCGTTTGATGTAGCGCGTCTTTGTAAAGCTTTTATGTATTTCGGATCGTCACGTAGTGCTTCGTAAAACATCACCTTGCGTCCTAACAACAGATGCCTCGCGAGATGTCCTCACCTGCAGTGCACGCGTCTACAGCGCTCTTGTGGTCTCCCTCATCGATGGATTTAGATCAAGCAGTAACAGGCCAATATCGGGTAATTACCAGTTTAACATGACATGCCCCAATGTTAGCATTCAGCACGGCTCGGCGTACAGCACAGTCCTCCGTTTCTGATGGTGACAACACGTCTTGTTCATTCCTATCTGAACTCGGAGTCTCCCGTCCTTCCTCATCATCACTGTCAGGCAGTTGATTATCGTCCTCGTCGGCTGACTTTAATTGAACTTTGTTTGGAATTTGACTGATTCCAGCTTGATACGCCGCCAACGCTTCATTCCATCTCTTCGAGCGAAAATGATCGTTTCCTTTTGCTTTGAGTTCATCAGCCTGTTGCAGACAAGCCTAAAACACGATGAGCTTAGCGCATATGTATCCAAAGTCAGACCGTGAAATCCACGCTAGCCTTCAAGTTGTTGTCTTCGACGAGTGACGGGGAAGAAACTTGAAAGTGTGCCATCGGATGCTTCCGAGAAATAGGCTGACTTTTGACTCGATCGTTTTGGCTCTTCGTGGATGCGATTACTCGAGTCCCCTCTCAGTTCATCCACAGATCTTCTATCACACCTGAGACACTACGCTCCATGCAGCTAGCTAAAACTTCAACCTGAAGTTTTCGGTGGGGCGAAGAGGCGACGACTTTGTCTAACATATTATTTAATATTCACAGCATCGTGTGATATCTACATAAGATAATTGATTCCGAGTCACTAGTGCGATTTTAGTGGGAACCGTTTCCAAAAACCGAACTTCAGGTCCATGAGAGAACAGGTATTCTCACTGTGAAGATCAGCTAGGCGTCTGCTCATGATGTTTCAATTGGGGATTTTATGGGGGCGTCTCCTGTTTCCTGTCTTCAGATTCAATCCGGGCGGACTCGGGCTCCAATGTGAAGCGAGTCCAGCAATGCTCCACATCTGGTTTCTACTAAACCGGATCCAACTTCTCAAGATCTCACTCCTTATGTGAGACTGCTCGTTATCCCAATAGCACGATTCGCTCATCAATAGAACTGTCAGAACGGACCGGTCTGCATTAACGATGGTGAGAGAATATGTCTAATATGTGCTTTCAGCATATGCTTCTCTAAGCCTCTGAACTTCCAACTTCTCTGAGGAATCCGTATAGCTAATGCCTGGCATCGACGACAGTAAATGTGTCCTAGTCACTGGAGCGACGTCTGGAATTGGTGGCGCACTTGCTCGTGCTATTGCAAGTCTGCCGTCACATCCACGAGTTATAGCGGCTGGCCGACGCGAGGATAGGTTGCATGAATTGATGAAAGAAGGCTTTGCAACGGTTCAAGTCGATCTAGACACCGACAAAGATTCTCTGAAGAAATTTGTTACTGATCTTCTTCAGAGGTATCCAGATGTGCGTTGGGCCCATTTGTACACAGTATGCTGTATTGCTTATCCTTTCTCAGTTGGACGCTGTGGTTCTCTGTGCGGGTATACAGCACGAGTTTGACCTAAAGAAGGGAATGGATATTGATAGTAAGAGATTGAAGTCACTTCACCCTTTGCACGTTGTGATTATTGAGATACGCTGGCAGACCTTACCAGCGAGATCAACATCAATTATACCTCAATTATTACGATGATCTCATTAATGACTCCCCATTTCTTACAACTCGCCGTAGGATTCCAAACTGTCTCTTTCTACCTGTGCTGAACCATACGCCTGGTGCACAGGCACAAGGCAGGAATTGTTTCATAATTCCAGTTACCTCTGGTCTTGCGGTTGTCCCCGGAGCATCGGTGCCCAATTACTCTGCCACGAAGGCAGCTTTGCACAGTTTCAGCATGTCGCTCCGTGTTCAGCTGGAAGGCTCAAACATTCATGTTTTAGAAGTTATACCACCGTGAGCATATTTATTACCTGCATGTATGGTATGTTTCACAGCCCTCCAGGTTAGTTGAATCAGAACTCCATGATCGTAAGATTATCCGACTATTACAAGTGTATATGTCTCCAATATTGATCTCCAGCTTATGGAACCACCGAAAAACTATCAAAGTTTTGGATGCCCTTGACCGAATATACAAAGGTCACGATAGAAGGACTTAGGAAGGGCGACCTTCATATTGCTTGCGGCATGGCAGACCAGATCTTCAAGCGATTTGATGCGGGGAAAGCTGAGTTTGCGGAAGCATTTCAAAAGAATATGAGAGCAGCGATTGTGATGGAAGAATGAGTTCTTGTTGTAAGTCTCTGGCCCCCTCTCAACATCTTACTATATTGACCATAAGACTGTCTACACAAGGTGCTCCCACTAACTCCCCACCATTTTCAAGGCATCAATATAACCAGAACATCATCACTAGCTTATTTTACCAGATTGTTAACAGGTCTTGTAGTCAACAGGAACCTCCCGCCACTAATTAGGGCCTCGCCGAGCAGTTAAACTTGAACATTTTCCCTCGGTGCTGCACTGAGCTTCTGA
>QOVE01001462.1:8945-24620 GCA_003521275.1 Tricholoma sp. MG99
CCTTAGTTTATCTAACCCTTGGTTATATCTCCAGTTCACGACTAAGTAACAACCAAGAGACCCTTGGTTGTGAATCATAACTCGTACTCGATCCTTGGTAGTGACTCTAAGGATCCTTGTTCTTGTTGAGCTCAGTGGTGCACACCGAGTCTCTCTCTCAATCAGTCCCGACCCCGACAGTGCCCGTTGGGCTCCTTTGACCCTGTGACCTCAAGGTACGACCTTGGTTCAAACAGATCCAGTGTTTTCACTTGGAATGTTCATCCAGTTGTCCACTTGGGCTTCCGAATTCTTGTCAAGGTGCAATTCAGCCCCTCGGAGTATGTCATTCTCAGTTTCCTTGTCATATCTTTAATTGTTCCTAGTATCTCAGCACCTGCCACCACCATGCTTATGAGTAACTGCTCGTAAGGTGGATCCTAGGTGGTAGCTGTCTGTGAGAAGTGGAGCTGATAATGCAGTACTTGTCCCTGGGCTTGCCAGGTTGATTGTGTAAGTTTTGTTGATTAGGAGACATGAACCCATCAGAGTAGTTATCAGAATAGACTGTATGTGTAATAGGTTGTGATATAATATTGTGGAATATATTTGTTTTGCTCTTAACATCTTGAACATATGGACATAAATTAATGGTAAGATTAGTAGTAGATTTTTGCTAGAAAAACCTAGTCTGGAGAGCACTACGAAGCACTACAGGGCACTATAGAGTGAAAGTAGGAGACTATGTAGACAAGGTAGGGTGCTGTACATTTCTACAGAATTAAAGAACCATGCTATGATACTATGATGCTATGGAGTACTACGTAGTGCTGTGTAGTTGACCCTGACATTGCTGATTAGTAGCAATGAATGAACCTCTGATAGCTGTCTAGCAATCTTGCCCTGTAAATGCTGTAGGCTGCTGGCCTTGATAAGATTTATTTGATTATTTTGCACCAGAGTTGTTGCATCGTCTGAAATCACAACCTTGACTAAAGGCTCAGAGGTCACTAGCCATAGCAGGTGCACAAGGTTCTGTCTCAACATTGTACTACAAAGTTTGAACTTGAAGCAAGTTGTCATGATACACATTACGAGGTGATATGCCAGTGCCCCAGGCTGACACTGGCAGTGACAGGGGGAGGTTTCTGCAAGGTTCAAGTGCTGGCAACTTGGGCTGAATAGAATGGACTGGCAGCACATGGTCTTGAAGTGACTTGACAGTGAGTCGAGCTGATGCATACACCATCACAAATGTGTTGGAATTTTCCTCAAAGCAAAGGCCTCACCTGGAAGCTGCAGATGACCAACTCTAGCAGAGCCTGTTTGTATAAGTGCTCAAAGAGCATGACTACTACAATACACAAGCTTTATATACTAATCAGTAAATAATTGTTACGACCGTAACTTCTCAAGCCTCGGAAATCCTGCTCTTCGGACATCCCGACTTCTTCTTCCCATCTCGACATCTCGGACATCCCGATATCCAACAATTTATAAACATCATTTGTTTCATCTCTCATTATTACGATTCCTCACATGTCTTACGATCTCATATTAAGTAGTTAGGTTTTATGACTACGGTCTGTGTCTTTGATATTGCACTGATACTGTATCATATACTTATATCGGAAACACCGCCTCATGTCGCAGTATAAATACTTAGTTACTTTCACTTGTATTCTCCAGTTTAATATCAACCAAGTTCACTCCTCTCATCTCTTGTGTGATTTCTTCGGAACTCCCATCCTCTGTCTTGTCGGAACTTCCGCTTGGAACTCCACAAGAACTTCTGGTCTCTCCATCTTGAAATAGGACACCTTGACGAGGGAGGCGCAACTTCTTATAAGTTGAAGCCGAGTCCTGCCCCCCTTGGAGTCGGAATCTCCGCGTCGGACTTTCCGGTCTCAATATCGTATCTTCTTGTCTCGCACTTAACAATAATAAATGATATCTATGATACGCATCAAGTGAAACTGTAACATAGATACATAGTAATCCATAAATAGAATGTAACACATAACAAGAAAATATTACCATGACCACAGGCAACTGAGGGCTGAGCTTGAAATCTCAACAGAATGTAAGAATGTGTGATATGGTAAATAGCATAATCAGTTCAACTTCAAGCTATTTGTTGGCTATTTGGTCCCAGTGGTACCAAGACTAGAATTCGGAGAACCTGAGATTTTGTGAGGGTTTAGACTCTGAGTCAGACTCATAATAGTACAACTTGAATAATATGCCTGAATGCACCGTCACGGTAACTGTAAGTGGCACACTCCTTTTTACCTCAAAGGCTTCAGTTGTTCAGAGGTGGGTAGTTCGAGACCAGCTCGACGAAGTGTCACTGTGACAGGGCCAGTGCAGATATCTTATATCAATGATCAATAGTGACGCTCAAAGTTGAGCTGCAACTTTTTCAGCTGCAGTTGCAGCTCGAAAGTTGCAGCTCCTGTTACATTAGTAATTATTAGTAATCATCACACTGTGGCTATCCATTGTCACACATAGCCTTAGCCTGTAAATGAGATGGCAACTCATTGCTAGGAGACATGTAGATAAAAGCTGGAGCTCAAACCACCAAATAAATTGTATACCCATCACCATGCCTCAGACAAATGTCTGTGACCAGGTCCTCCGAGCCTACACACTCCACTTGGCTATGTGTGATACCTTGCTTCCTGCTTATGAATTTGACACTTTTGAAATGATCACTAGGCTGCATGCTGGCATAAAGATGTTTCAAAAGCTCAGGAACACTCAATATTTCAATCCACATACCAAGATCCCCAAGTCTGGGTCTCTTCACCTTGCATGGGAATATGCCAAAAATCCTGCTCATCATGAGCTCTTTACACAAATGCTCTGTGTCTCTCCTGGTGTATTTTTTGGTCATTGTGGAGCTGATTAAAGACCATAATGTGTTTCACAACAACTCAAATGTCCCCCAGACACCTGTTGACTATCAACTAGCTGTCACACTCTACTGGATGGGGTGTTTTGGAAATGCTGCATCCTTGGCAGATATTGCTCATGAAGCAGGATGTTTAGAAGGTTCTGTTGAACTATGGACAGATCACTGTCTAGCTACTATTGAATCCTTGCACAATACATTTGTGTGACCCCTGACTCCAGAGGAGAAAGAAGCTGAGAAGGTTTGGATGGATGAAAACATGGGCTTTAAGGGACTTTGGTGAGAGGGCTGGCTGATGTATGGTGGAACAATTATTGTCCTGTATGCATGACCTGGTATGGCAGGTGATGCATACTATACACATAAAAGTAATCATGGTTCGAACTTATAGGTAACCTCATCCTTGTCCTTTCCAATCAAAACCTTTCTATTTTCATCCTCCTCAACAAGCTCAATGAGCCTCCAGGTCAAAGCACAATCATCAGCAGCCCAGGGTAATGTAGGAATGATGGCCTTTTCAGGCTTTTTCCTTTTCTTTGTAGGTGGTGGAGGTGGGGTGTCACTCATTAGAAAAGACTAATAGTTAGAAGAGTAAAGAGTGGCCTAGAAACAAGTGTGTATGTGTTGCATTTGTATGTGTTGTGCGCAAGAATGCAAAAAACGCAATGATTACGTGTAAGTGACCATTTGTGACTACTGTTACGAAAACTGCAACTTTCGAGCTGCAACTGCAAGCTGCAACTTTTGCAGCTCAACTTTGAGCATCGCTAACATGATATCATTGGCCTTGGTGATAATATTTGTACACTAATGATGTGCGAAACCGTCCAATGCACAGGCTTGCATCGCAGTTCATCAGGAAACTTAAGCTTTGCTGGTGAGCCTTTTGCACTTTTTAGCCTGTGGCCAGTCAAAAAGTGACAAGCTGACAAGTTTTCATAATATTAGTAAGGCATTATTTACATGATTACATAATGTAGAACAAATCAAACTTGGGGCATGTCCTGGCATGACCCGGAAATTGTTTGCGTTTATTTAGCTCTTTTCGCCAAACATTGACAAATGGTCCGTGCACGCACACAGGTATATAAACTCTCTCACAACTTCAATGATTGCCCAACTTAGTGTTCGTAGTTTGTTTGTAGTACTTTTGTAGTTGAATGTTGTTCATTAGTGCTTAGATAGTTATATAAATGATTTTAGATGCTTTTCGCGCTTTTTCAGTGATGAAAATGGCTCGCTTGTCAGAAAATCGGACCTGGCTTGTGGTGCTGGTCGCTTTTTCGACTTTTTGCGGTTGCTGTCGCTTGCTCACGCTTGCACAAGTAGAAAAAGTAAAACTTAGAAATACTGATGTTGCCTGTTTTACGCTCAACTTAGATGATCGAGCGATGTTGACTCTCAACTACAGTTAGGGTCGTTACAGATGTGAGGCGATGCCTGTCCCTAAACCGTCCCGGGCCTTGTGTACGACAAGTCAGCCGCTCAAATGGCCAAGGGTAGCCAAGGGTGCGTGCTAGCTGATTGGCTAGGGACACAGGTGGTCCGGTACCAGCATCGGTTGCCAGGGGCCATGATTCAAACGGACCCATAACTTGAAACCGTACGCAAGGAGCAGAGAAGGGACGGTCTAGGCATGAATAAATGTTGAGAGAAAAAGCGATTGCGTTCGAGAGGGAACTTTAGTGAGAAGCCTGAGAGCGTGCTAGAAAAATGTGACAGAGGATAGAGGGAGTGAATCTCCAAGTTAATAGCTTCACGATCGTTACCACCTACATATGGATCGTCCGAAAATACAGCAGATTATCTACAACATACTATGGCATATACACAAAGTCCGCAACAATTGAGAACTCGGGGCGAGCAGAAGGTAGGGTTCAGTAAGAATAACACAATGATGCAATGTCCATCACGTCGCGAATGGGTACCGACGGCGCAAGAGTACCAAAAGTCAGCATGAAATCAAGGGTAACATTGGTGGATGGTGGAGTGGTACTGTTTGTGCCAGAGATTTCATAAAGCCGCGTGTTTGGATCTATCATTTGCCACTCCCACCAGATGCGGTCAATCTGGGCATGATGTAAATAGAATAGTGGATCTGTTTCCCAAATCAGCTCATATATTGTAGCACAAAGGGTATAACGCTTACCTCCAGGACTAGAGTAAAGGTTGGCAAGGTCCCCGCCTACACCTAGATGTCCGCCCCCGTGTGCCTTGGTTATCGGCGGGTTCCCCTCGATTTCGACTCGGAAAATCTCGAACGTAGGCTGGATTGTCGCATTTGCAACTGCCGTGGATGTGATATATGGTAGCATGGTACTATTGAACTGACGCGTGAGACAGTGGTTGTTGACAATAGTGCCAGGTCCGAGTGAGAGATTATAAGTCGAGAATGGTCCGTCCTTTACGCAATAAGCGCTCCCGCTGTCGCCATTTCCGCCGAAGCCAGTCTGGGGGTCAAATACTGGCGATGCACTAAACCTGGTAAACGTAGCGGGATATCATTAAAACACAGTTCTCTGACAGGCGATTACTGGTAAACATACTGATCGATGCTAGCGGAGTCTTGAGTCCAATCCCAGTATCTTCAAAACATCCGTCGTCAGTGTAGGTTTTTTTAGACAATGATAAAAACGTACGGATCAGGGCCTACATAACTGCATTCGTTACGCAAGGCATTCTCAAATATAACTACGAACTGGCGGTGCCATGGAAGGAATTGCCCCTGAAATCCATTAGCTAGAAGAAGATAACACGTAAAAGTGTCCATACCACAACATGAATCACGTTTGTCATATTGATGTGAAGAGCTTGAAAATCATCGAACCGAGATTTGACGCCTGCAAACGTGGTTTTGGGAGGAAGGCCCTGCAAGCATCTGACTGCATTGATGTAGTTTGCTTTTTGCACGCTGGTGAGGGATCCCCTATGGCATCATTAAAGTTAATCTAACCAGTTGGGTAACCGGACATATAGCGTACCATTCTTGCCGTTGAACTGATTGGCTGCAGGCAGAGTTGTTCGACGAAGTAGTAGTCGCATTTTGCGTCATAACGCCATGAAAAGGAATGCCAAGAAGCGCAAGGGCAACTAGAAAAAGCGGGTGAAATCTAGCGAGGAAGTGCACCATCTCAACTGCGATTTAAGATGACTAGGGGGATCTTGACACTGTGAGGTTGCATACTAGATAAAGCAGTATTTATCCCATTTCTTTTTCCGAGTCTCGGCCATGTTCAGGGTTGATTGCAGTGCCAGTGATGATCGATGTGCCTAAAATTAGTAGGCTGGCTAAATGTATCCAGAGAAAGAACGGTACCAGTAGCAATAACATCGTGACTGCCCCAAACAGAATACAGTATACTCAGCTCTCGATGCTTGAGAGAGATCGAGAATCTTTTACATTGGAATGTCCATCCGGCCACGATTATTTGATCTTTGCCAACTGCTAATTCTGAATCAGAGTGGCTGTGTTCATGCCCAGGAGTCGCAATATACATCGCTGTGACAATCTCAAGTTAGTCGCGCGGCTCGCGCCAGCTCTAGCGCACCGAAAGTTGGGCTGTTGCTGTTGGCGCAGCATCAAGCCGCGGTGCCGCTATAACCTTTTCCTTGCAATCGGTTCCACAGTCCAGAACCGTTGCTGCGCACTCGCGAGAGTCGCAAATTGATTTTTTTGTTGTGCCCCTGACCAAGGAGTGGCAACAGGTTACTCAAGGAATAGACATGACAGCCACCAAGCTTACCAAGGACGGTTTATCGCACCTCTGAGTATAAAAGTTGGATATACACCACCGTAGTTCAATTCACAAGGGAATCGAGAGTTGGAGTCGGGCATCAGACTTCGCTATCTGATCACATTTTCAAGTCCGACAAACAATGAGAAAAAATCGCGATGTCAGTCATTTTATGAAAAGCGCAGCAATGCAAGCATGAGAGCCTACCACAAAGCGAGCCAGAAGGCCGAACTGACTGTTTCGGAAGTATTTAATGTGGACACCAAGCGCGGATACTGGATCCCCATTCACGGATGAGATATCGACTGTGACTATAGAGTCTACTTACGTTTAAATGGGTATCATACTTGTTACTTATGCCCAGTATAGGTTGATTTTTCTCAAGACATCATGACCGGAAGGCTGACGCTGATATTTGTAATTTTCATTCCTTAAAAAGACTGTCAAAGGTGATACACTTGCAGCGGAGATAGCTCGAACTAACTTCGGATAGAATCGAGAATTAAGCAGCGACCTCCCTAATTTATCGACTCCATTACCAGACACAGGCCAGAAGTCGGGCAATTATCTACTTCCACGTTGGCTGTGCTTCGTCAGTACCAGCCTGAGGCGCGAGGCCTTGGCGTGAGGAGTCACAAGTTTCATAGTATCATTAAATCACATGGTTTTCGTATCGGCCTAGGAAAGCTATCAGATCGAGCAAATCGGTGTTAACATGAACAATCTGACCGGCGAGTTGTTCAATTTACAGTAGACATGACATCACGGAATCTATAACTTGAATCGGATCCGTTGTTGTCATGAACTCAGAACCATGGCACGATCACTACAATTGGCCACATTATGATTTGTTTCTTTGCATCCTCTCATCGCTGCAGGAACGATACAATATAATGTAAATGGACAGCGAATGGAAAAGTTACTTGGTTCAACTCGCCTCGTATTGGCGGAGTAAGCGAATGGCAAAAAAATAAATATAATCCCCATGGTGAGTTGTCGGGCATTGGTCGATCCATGAAAGCAGGAGTGCTGTCATCAGAATTCTCATGACTGCGCATACAGGACTGAAGAAGCGCAAGATCCGCAGTGTCATACTGTCAGATGTTCCAGAACGAGCGAAATCGCGGGGCTCGGTTGTATTGAGAAAAACCAAGGGAGCTGCAGTTTTCCGATCCTCTAATAATATAATTACAATTAACGTTCCAATACTCTTATGTAACGATGCAAACCGTCCATGACTTCGCCAGTGCGTACGAGAGCATCGGTATTGAACTATAGCTAGAAACTATGAACCGGGATCATTGAATATCCATCCTACAACAAAGGAACCCATCAGTCGAGAATATGATCAACAAGAAAACTTACTTCAATACATGCCTATAGCGCACGGTCCCATCTTTTACGTGCTTGATAGCCTTTCCAGCTTCTTTCACTACGAGAGGATAATCAATCAGCATGGGGTGAGTACTGGGTCAAAGAAGGAACTCGACTTGGTAAAACCTCGATCCAGGGTTTGACACCTTTTTTCACGGCAAGGTCTAGCATTGCCAGCGCTTCTTCCTTGCTACCACTGGAAGACACGAGGGTGGATTGAGAATACACGGAAATCGATATATTCATGTCGACTTACATTTTGCTCCCCCCCCAGGAGCGCACCGTTCGCAGCGAGATCTAGTACAGTGACTCAGTACGAAAGAGGAGATGGCAAAGATAGTACCAATTCATACCCCTGGATGCCAAAACAGGAAGATCGTTATTTGGGATGGCGACCATGATGAACCTTCCGTGAACCGTCAAGGTCTTCATGAATTCCTTGAGAGGGATTCCCTCTGATACATCTGCAGTGCACTATACGATGCATCAGAGAGCATACAGTGAAAGTGACACGGAAGAAAAAGACGAACAATGATCAAGTCGAGCTGCCCTATGTGCTGCATCTCGAACCCTTTCTCCTTGGTAATAACAACATCAGTTGCACCCAGTTCCATGGCATCGGCCTAACCAGTAAGAAAGGACGATAGTCAGCGCTTCGGTACATAGGAAGAATATCGATGCTAACCTTCTTGTCGTCGGAATGCGTGAAGACGACGACCTGTTGGCATCCCAGAGCCCTGGCGAACTGAATGGCAAAGTGGCTGTCGTCTCAGGGTAAGTCCAACGGTATATCAACCAGACTACGAAACTTACCCTAGCCCACCCATACCTACGATTCCGACCTTCTTCCCTTTCCTTGTTACGTAAACATTAACGGAGGATATCAATCTGCGATCTGAGAAGCACATACCCAGCGCCATTGCGGACCAAGGGCGAATAGACAGTGAGGCCGGCGCATAGCATAGGTGCAGCGTACTCGAGCTCAATACCATCAGGAATTGGGAACACGAAACGCTCGTGAGCACGGACGGCGGTGGAATACCCGCCCTGACTGAGGGTATTGTTTTGGTCGGGATAACGAGAGTTGTACGTGCTGATGCTTTTGGGGCAGCTAGACAAGAATAAGCAAGTAGTTGGAAAGAGTGCGAAACGACATACTACTGCTCATTGTCATGCCTGCAATAATCACACTTCATGCATGAACAAATTTGAGCTCTAAACGAGGGTTAGTACGTAAGGACAGAAAAGACACACAAAACCAACCCGACGCCAGCTCGATCGCCTACTTTGAGTGATGTGACCTTGGGCCCAACCCGTACAACTTTGCCTACGATTTCATGGCCGGGGATGAGGGGCTAGTCGATATGCGTCAACATCGACGTTAATAAGCGCATATAGTAAAATACCAAATTGGGTTGGCCCCAACCACCAGTGATTGTATGAACCTAAGTAAGCGGTTGTAAAAGAATGCTTCACAAAAGTAAAACAGAAATACGTACGTCGGATCCACAAACACCGCAGTACTCTATCTTGATATCGACGTCGTAGTCCTCGAAACCCTTGGGTTGAAACTCGATGACTTTGAAGTCACTATATTTCTTGGTATCGTGGATACTATATAAAGCCTTAACGTGGGCTAGATGGAATCATCTCGATGGAAACTTACGCGTATCCTTTGAATTCGACCTGCGGTATACTGTTGGAAGAGGGAGACATGATAGTGGGGGGAAAGAGTGAAGAGCGTTCATCGAGTATTCTGGGGAGGCTTTATATAATCCCCAGAAGGCATGACGTCGCGATTTCTGGCCAAAAGGACGTGTTTTCGAAAATATATAATTCAAATTGGCTCAGTGGTGGATGGGGCGAAAAAGAAAGCATGTTGTTTGTTTGGCTTTGGTTCGAGGCGCCATATGCTGGCGGCCCGGCGCCTACTACTTATCTACTACCAAGTATGTTACTATGTAATCAGTCAAACGCCTTGCGATTTTTCACTGGCAAATCAGACGAGTCAGTCAGTGAGCGGGCTTCACTTTGCGTCACTCGTGAGTCGTTAGTGTTCCTTGTTTTTGCTGCCCCTCGCTCCAACTTCATCTGAGCAGCTCCTGTAAGCAAGACAGCGAGCGATTTCTTGCTGCTGCACATCGGGAGCTTCCAATAGACAAAGGGTGGGGTAGAGGTGGTGCACGACGATGCTCGTTAATCACAGCTACAAAGCCGGGCTCAAGGGCCTGGCTCAAACAATCGTTTGGACGTGAGTACATCTCGCTTTTTAAAGTAAACATGACTCACACTCTTGCAGTCAGCTGAGACTAATACCTCCGACTTAACTTATCGTGGCACGTCGTGAACCTCTGACCTGGCAAAGACGTTTGACGATACTTTCACGAGGATACATTGGCACACCATGGAATATTATGGTGTATATGCTTGCCGCCGGCCGGAACCAGGACCTCTAACCGTTCCTTCGTCTATAGCCAGTCAGCCTCGGAAGCAACGCACCGACGATATGAGCGCGTACCTCGTTAAATGACTCTATCTTTTGTCGGTGCGAGTAAAGGTGAGAAGTTAACCTCTCGGTGCTCCTTCGTCGTTGAACATCTGAGCTGAGAAAATATATATCGTCCTGTCATCGCGAGTGGAGAATTTGCACGTACAAGAAGTAGTAATACTTCAAGGTAGGTTGTAAAACATCTGTGCTGGCGCCACGAAATGTGTTAGTGGCAGTGATAATTGATATCGATAATTCATGATAGGTGAGCCGTCCGTTGAGTCTCAATGAATAAGGAGATTCGTGTAGGTGGTATTTAGTCATTGTTGAGAAAATCGACATGGACATCAGGCGAAGAGACTCCCGATGTATTCCTAGTTCATGCTTACCATGATTGACCCTTAAAATCCAAAGATTAACAAGAATAAGACTTCTGAGTCGTTCCTTGGAGTACGCAGAACACAGACTCACATGTTCGATGTACGATTGTAGTGGGCTCGGTTTGTGAGAAGATGAGACTGAATGGGAGTCTGAATAGATATCGAGCAGTCGGGCGGTTTCAATTAGTTACGCTATCATAATTACTTAACTAGCCTTCAGTTTCCCCAATTCGACTGAGTTGGGGCGACGTACGTTTCATCTTGGGAAGTATACATTGTATTCTGGATACAGATTTATTTCTATTTCGGAAATTTAACCTAAGACCACAACCGTAAGGATGAGTTATTGTATCTTGGTCGCAGTCCAGAATGCAGCATGGTACACATAACCCAACATGCCTTGCGAATTATTCGTATATGTTGTATCGATTGTTCTTTCGTTCTGGAAATATGCATATCGCATGCATCGAATAAACACAGAGTACAACAATTGGGTAAATAAGCTTACGGAGAGCTCAAAACCGATGGCTCGTACAAGCGCCTTGACTTCTTCAAGATCGAGTTCCACGGATGGATCGTTCGTATTATTATTCTCGAAGTGCCAAAGAAGGGGTCCTGTTACGTCCGCGGAAGACTGATATTCAGCCGCCTGCTTTAGGGAACTGCTTAATAACTTACCTAAGTTGATCCAAACGCCACCTGGTGCTAGTATGCGATGAATAATCCGAAGGTAGTTAACGATATTTTTGGCCTGCGTTTGAATCGTGATGTAGGAGCAATCGAAGGGGAGAAATTAGTCAGCCTTAGCCAAAGACGTAAAGAGGATTCTAACGGTGTCGATGAAAAAGCAAGTCAAGATTGCGTCCCATTGACCTGCGTGCGGTTCGTTCGGATCGGTGTCTGTTCCGTAAATCTCCTCAAAATCACCTGATAGCTGTAAATACGTATGAGAATTCGTGCAACAGGAACTCGCGAACTCACCTGCGACGAGGGAGAAATTAGTACCGGGCGGCAACGCTGATGGAAGTACGTCTGGAATGTGGACGGGATAGAGCATCGCCTTCCGCGTTGGTACGTTGGAGAAACTGTGCACATAAGGATATAGTTTATGTTTCTTGATCTCGTTAGTCCTTGCAGGTTAATTAGACTTGGTTACTACGCTTGAATGGTGGAAAAGGACGTACTTGTTCAGTATGAAATAAGAAGAGAGAAGCATGTAGTGCGAGAATTCATTTCCTTGACAAGAAAACCCTGAAGATGGTGTTATTCCGAGAGCGGTATCTAGTGTTAGTCGAACGGAAACGTACCAAGGCTTGCTACATCATATGCTAATCGACCGAGACCAGCGCCTGGTACGAGGACTCTGAGACTGGCCCTGCGTAATCATCAATACGCGACTGAAGATGGTATGGGTGCAGTGCTTCACCTTCCGTCGGTCGGAACATCCGCGAAATAGTGCAGCAGCGCCTCTTTCATCGGCTGGTAGCAGAATTCTCGTTCTTCCTTGCCCTAGAGTTCGGGAGTCTGCGAAAATCGTCATACGGAAGATGTGGTCAAGTACCTCTTCGCTCCAGTCTCTTACAAACTGTTTGAGCGTACTTCGGAGTTTATCCATGTCGAAGTCAGTGGGCTTGTACTTTTTCTGAGATGAGTTGTTGGGCTGTCCGTGGATGTGGCTATGTCCATGCGAATGAGGGTGCGAGTGTGAATGCGAATGTGGGCGCAATTGTGATCGCGATAGTCCTGTAGATGTCTCCAGGATTCAGTACTAGCCGCCTGAAGCGATCATGTCATACCGGGACCTCGATCTTCATCTTGCTTTGAAACGTGAGTGTTATTTTCACCAATTTCTTCGCCCTCCACCCCCTCTTCAACCTCGATTTCATGCCCAAAAATCTCTGGATGCGCAACAATCTGATCCAGGAATTCAGCATTCGTTAGGATTGCCTGGTCGACTTCATCTAGCTTCTGTTTGTATCCCAAGTCTTCTAGGATCTTCTGGTCCGCTTGAGGGAGTCTATATACATCTTTCCTTCGACGATTATTCGCTGTGAGCTGGCAAACGCCTCAGTCCTTCGGCGAGGATCAAAAAATAACGATCTCCGAGTCATACCGAGTATTGCGCATAATTTCGAAATGTTGATATGACATTGGAAAAATGAATTGCCTCTGAAACTTATAAGCATATGAGTTTCATTCAGCTTTAATGCACTCACCTTCCTCGATTTCCCTGGCGGTTGGAGCCATAATCAGGAAGGAAAGATAAGGCACAAACACCCGACCGTGACCGATCAGATTGGTTGACATTGTTTGGCAAGGCCGTCCGACCCTACGCGAGTCAACAACACCTCACAAACCGAGACGATTTTGATTATCACGTCCGACTTTCATAATGGTAATATTGTCGCTATATGTCTTGATGAGAAACGCTCATTCACCTCGTTTTTAGGCTCGTAATGAAGAAAAAGCGCAGTCTATGCTGTATCGTTTCAGAGAAGCGCAAGCCGCCGAACTTGGCTTGGGCACGCGTGGGGATCGCAGGCCGCGAATGGCTAGTGCTTGCAAGAGTTTGAGAGAGTGTGAACGTTGGAGAGGAGAGATACTGAGGGAGATTAGTCGAAAGGTGTCTAAAATTCAAGATGGTGCGTCTCTTCCTATGCTCAGTCTCTGCGGGAGGTGTTGACGTACCGCAACAACGAACAGCTGGCCTGACGGATTACGAAGTGCGAGATCTTAACGATGAGATAAATAGGCTTATGAGGGAGAAGCGCCATTGGGAAAATCAAATCGTAGCTCTTGGTGGTGCTAATTACAGGAGGAACGTGGCAATGCTGGACGATGACGGCAAGGAGGTACCAGGGACAAAGGGATACAAGTGAGTCAATTGATTGCGTTGCGTTATATTCTTTCTGTAACTGTGGAACAAGATACTTCGGTCGCGCGAAGGATCTACCAGGTGTTCGAGAACTGTTCCAGAGCCGGAAAAAAGACGAAGAGGAAGAAAATCAGGCCTTTGCTTTCTATAAAAAGTTCATGAATCAAGGCCCACCATACTTTGGTGACCTCGACGAGACTGATGGCAAACTGCTGGAGTTTGAGCGGGAAGCCGAGCAAGAAGGTAAATCACTAAATCACTTTCTGCGTAATCCTACTCTAGCTCATGGCGCTATTAGAATGGGAAGAACAGTATTCGAACTTACGGGAAACGCTGGGGCTGCCGTCTGACGAACCAATACCATCCCTTTCTGATGTCCTGTCACAAAATTCGGCGACATGCACGTCCACGGACCACGATGGCGATGTCAGCATGTCTGTAGCAGACGAAGGCGATGGCTCAAAAGTGGCAAACCCGCGCCCCGAAGCAGATAAAGCTCGTATTCATGCCCAAGTCGCGGCCTCCCATATACATTTTCTTACGACTGAGGATCTTCTTCCACCGAAAATGCCCACGAGAGAGGAGATGGAGACGATATTACTTGGAATAAGGAAGCAAGCCCTTGTAGAGGAATACTTTGGAGCAGATGGTGCATCGTGATTGCGTTCACCAATGGATGGCCTCTGTGGTTTGCGGCTCTCGATTGCAGTCTATTCTTATCGCCTCACATATTTCTATCAGTGTCCGAGTTATATATTGTATTTCATTGTTGTGATGCTGCCCAACCTCGCCGACTTATACTTTTTGGCACTGTTATTTTTATGCCGGCTGTTGACTCAAACGAGATCCTCAGGCTAGCATTGTAAGAGAGTAAAGAACACGTCTATCAGGTAGGTAAGGTGATGATATAAAGTTACAATACAAGATACTTCATACAATCATGGGGCAAGTGTACCAAGTGCCGTCACTACGGTGATACCCTACATACTTCAAGTTACACCTCAGAACCAAGTTTTAGCGGTAGCATATGAGTTTCTTATTTTATTTTTGTAAAATCCTGACCGGCGAGTCATTTGGAGTAATTTCCCGGACTGTCTCGAGTTTCATAAGTAGCAAGTAAGTAGCGTCTTGTGCATACTATATTTTTCTCTCCCGATAGGGCCTTTGAACGCTGAGTCAGGTAAGTCAATCAAGCTTCTTTGATGTACTTAATGGTTACACATACGCGTATTTTCGTTTCTATATATGCGGGTGGACTGGGTTCAATTCCTAGCTAGGAAAATGTTAGGTTGTACGTAATGTTGGGTAACCTTTTTGAAAAGATCAAGAAAAGATAACGTGTTGATGACAACTGTTTACCAAGGACACATCTAAAAATATTAAAAAATACGGGAGTAGGAGCATTCCCCAGCTGGGAATCGAACCCAGCTCGCATGTGAAGCTACACAGACGAGTTGATGTCAATGCGGCCACTATGACCGTTACACTAACAGGGGATAGCGAGAATGCTCGTTACCTCACTGACAACGAGTTCCTAGCCTCCGCCTAGTACGCCGTCCGACAACTAGTACACACAACACTGCAAAGCTAAAAAACCCGTGATCCAAATCGGGGTAGAAGATCAGCGTTGGATGTCGGTCGTGTGCCGGTGGGGGTGCTTCGCAGTAAGAGCGGGGATGCAGTGAGAGTCGAGATGACGCAGACGTAGGTGTACACGCAGATACTAGATGATAGCGATCGCGTGATACAGGAAGAAGGTCCCTTCTCAGGCGAAGGCTGCATATACGTATGTCAATGCCAGCAGGTCGAGTAGATAATATTGTGTGAGTGGCCGAATACTCGGAGCAGGGACCGTCGACTCCACATGTTCGGCGATTGGCAATTAATAGTGGGGCTAGCGTATACATCGACACTTGATCCTAGATAGA
>QOVE01001463.1:3731-19326 GCA_003521275.1 Tricholoma sp. MG99
CACGGAGACAATACGAGCTTCTGCTCGACAAACATCGCCAACTTGCAAAGGCGTGGTGCCCTCCATCGTGTGGAACCCATTGGACAAGTGGACTAGTTTCAATAGAATGCCGTCAATGACAGAAGGGAGGATAGACCTCATGATAGGTTGCAGCTGTTGCTGGCAATGACATGGCGAACGAACAGGGGCTCGGGACGAGAACGGAGGGGCTGGGGAGCATCCTGGGGAGCTGTAGGCTGGTTTGGCAGTGAGTCTCACCGTATGCGAGGTGCTGGGGGCCGTTTTGATGCTGTGGAGATACCTTGCCAATCCAAACAATGGCCTCAAGAGTCAAGAGTCTTCGGGAAAACGGTATCAATCGAAGCGATCACTGCTGTATGGAAGTTGTACAATTCACAGCTCGTCACGGTCCCCGCTGACTGAATTCCTGCAGGCAATGCGTGACGTGGTTTAGGTTGTCCTTGGATTGGCCTGTGCGGCTAGCAGTCCCTTATCGCGGTCGGTGAACATTCTCCATCAGCAGTCTGTTCTCCATCAACAGTCGGTTCCCCATCAGGACCATCACTAACATGGCTCCAGTGGTCGAGATGACACACGTCTGACCATCTGACATGCTTCGCAATCACGTCTGCATATGGGTGTTGACTCGCGATCATGCCATTGACACCATCCCCACTGACCTAATGGGAGAACGGAAGCGCAGGTCTTCTGCGACGAAAACTATGACGAGGTCGTTTCACCCAGCATCGTTAGTCCCCCATGCAGGAAGAACATTCACAGTTTGAAGTAAGCGCTCAGCTTCACTCCATTGATGATTCTGAGATCAGCTGAATTGTCACGAGCAATAACGCGTCAGATATCAGCCTTTTTGTTGACATTTGTGCGAATACGAGCAACTAGATCGGCCAAGTCTGGTCGACCCATGCCTCTGTTCAAGTTGGCCCAGATTGGCTTGACTTGTCATGGGCAAGAATATTTGTGGGGACCATAACCCAAGCGCCACGAGTCCAGCTAAGAGGTGATCGTGAGTGGTGAGGAAAAGCAACAAATTTGATAGACTTACCCAATGACAGCACCTGCAAAAAAAAAAAAAAAGAGTTTCCAGTGAGATTGAATGCAATCCATTGTTCCCGAATAGGCCACTGTCAGTTGGGAGAAAGAGGAAGAACCACTTGAGTTGGACGAGTCACAAAGTGGTGGCTGGCCTTCTTGTTTTTAACAGCGCCAAGGATGCGAAGAAGGTTGACGAGCATCATTCAATAGGCAAGCTCCGATTTGTCGTCCACTGCCAAACCTCCTCGCTATCATCAAATATCACCTCTTCTCCACTCCACGTACGCACTTCTCTCCTCCACCAACCACATAAATTACTGGTGCCTGCCCTCCCTCCTCTCATCCCCCTCGTCGTCGTCCTCCCCCTCTTCCTTTCCCTCCTTCCCCCATCCACAACGCCAAGATGTAACTTGGACAATACTATTCAATCAGGGTCAATAATGAATATCTGCCACTAATACAGCACGAAACTCTTACCGGAGCATGGGCAGTCATTGATCATCCGTCGCTAGCCCATCCACCCAAGATCGTATCGCATCGCCTCACACGTGACAATGTGGTAAATGTTCAGGACTCGTGTGGCCTTGATTTCTCCAAGTTTCTTGCGCTCCATCATGCCAGTGTGCGCGAGGGTAGAGTCGTCTTCCGCAGGGTACAACATTGCTTGGGGTTGCGGAGGGGCGGGCTGGGGCCAAGGTGGTCGGAGCGCGTGGTGAAGGAGATCCATTTGCGGTCTGAGGTGCGGGTTTTGTTGGTGGTGGAGACTGCCATTCTTCATAGGTATGCTAGACGGCTTGAAGATTGCTTTTTTAGAAGCGCTTGAAAATGCATGGTTGCGATTGAAATTTGATGAAGGATTTCTTCGTGGATTGGTCGGAGAATTGGCGGGCGACAATAGGGTAGCTAAGGAAGGTGTTAGAGGGAGGTAAGTATAATAGTAAAATATAATAGTAAAAGGGGATCCACAGATACGTTTTGAGTGATGGGTCTTGTAAGGGGAAATTTGGCGAGTCACGTTAGCGGTGTGCTTTGACGAGGATGGAGACTGTTTTTTTGAGTGTTCTGTGCTGGATTGTTATGGCCGTCGAATTAAAAGATAAATTGTGAGGCAACACATCTCAGTATGAGCATTGATTGATCTGTTGCAGGTGTTCGGCAGATCGGACTCGTGTTTAACATTGACGGACGATGTGCGTGTCTCGTCTCCGACGCATAGTAAGCATCCTAGAGAGTAATCAGGATATGCAAAAATTACCAGAAGAGTAAATGCACCCGTAATCCTCCCAAAATCCTCCTTCACAGAACCAATTCCTGAACTTGGGTGACAGCACCAAGCCCGGTCAGATCTCAGGCTCATGTGTCGTTTCGATAACTTGAAGTATCTGAAATGCCCACAAAGTCCAGGAAATCACCAAGCAAAACCCCAAAGTAAGCGATAACTTACTGCTTATTGATAGCTTTCTAACTTCTTCACTACGAGCTGCTGAATGAGGACGGTCGGTTTCGAATGGACCGGGATCGTTTGGGATCATGCCAGTGCGGGTGCCTTATGAGAGACTGGTTGCGAGAAATAGTAGGAGAGCCTTGTTTTTCAGCGTAGCTTGTGAAAGTATGATGATCCTGGTTTCATGATTCATGTACGTGACATGACTTGCATGTTTTGGTGGACAGACATAAACAATTAACTAAGGATGGGCGCGCAGCTCAATTCCGATTGTGATTGCGCAACCTACAGCGTTTCTGTAATTTTACTGATGCGTATAATAGACTGAGTCCCTTCAACCCAAGCTCTCCTGAGTATTACTATGATAGATCTTCCCTGCCTCCGCAATTGCCTTGTTGAGCTCTTCCAGAGCAGCCTGGAGTGGAAAAGGAAAGGCGGTATGATCAGAAATATTCAACTCGGGCTCCCAGATCCCTGATTCTTCCTCTATACTTGTCCCCATAGCTTCCAGGCTCTTGTGAGCATCATCCTTCAAATGCCGTGTCCATCGTACAACCTTACATAGTAGATGTTCTGTGAAGATGGGGCTGAACCCAAGGAGCTCTTTATCTGCCTGCGTCAAATGCCTGTCCAGATGTTGGTGGATGCAGATAAATGCTGCGTGTACTGATGCGTGGTTCTTGATCACAAAGCCCAGCAACTCTAGACTGCGGAAAGCTCCAAGCCGGCGATTAGAGTGTATGAAGTCAGCAAGGTCACCACATGTCGGCATGTGTGCAATCCCCAGAAAGACAAGATAATTTGCTAGCTGGAAAACTGTGAGCCCCTGTTTGAAACCAGGAATGCCCAAGCGCATTATGTCAGAGAGATAGTCGCGCCATGTTTTGCGTGACCCAGTGTATGAATTTGGGTCCTGTCCTTGCATCGCTCCAAGCCACTCGCACCATTGCTTTTGAATATCGGCTGTAAAGTATTGGTCAAATTTTTCCTGTATAGAGTATTGCCGGCCTGTATCTTGGTTTCCCGACTTTCCTTGCCGTGTGGGCATCAATTTGAGGTGATTGCTTGGCTGACCCCAGATTCGTATATCAAAAGTCAGAATGAAACCTGGTATGGTGCTCTCTGGACGTGATGATGAAGCCTGATAGTGGTTTGAAATCTGGAGCATATTTTGATTGATGACTCTTGTGAATGTCTCCACCATGCCGTTGGAATCCTCAGAAAAAAAACCTCCACTTTGTTCGGTGCTATCAAGAAATGCTTTAGTAACATTCCCTTGGCCGGTTCCAAGCCATGACAGTAGATTCGACAGCCCACAGGGACTTGTTATCTTTGATCCAGGAAGATGGTGATATAATAGCTGCGCACCATGGGAGTGTTGGCGAATTGGATCTGTGTGGTCACGATTGTGTGATGATGTGGTACTTAGAGTAGCATGTTTCCCTTCCAGTATGCGGTGCAACATCTCATTTCCAGGGTGCAAGTGGCGTCGTTCATTCAATGCTTCCCACACGATGAGACCCATGACTCCAAACCCAAGGTAAGGTTTTCCGGGAAGCAGCGAATCCAGCTGCACTGCAGAGTAATCAATCAGTGACCAGTGCAGGACTTGTTTTGAAGTCTTGGAGGGCCGAAGATGAGATATCTTGTTTTGACCGAGAAGATTGTCCTTTGTGAGGGATCGTCCTTCATATAACTCCATCATACTATAGTGTACGATCTCCCCAATACCCTTAGCAGCATCAACAATCCCAGGTGACTGTGCTACACGCTCTTCGACCCAATTAAACAATGGGCAGAGAGTCTCAACGGTGCGCTTAAGAACTGCCGATGCAAACCTGTCTGATCGGCTCAAACTCTTCTCAAAAACTATGGCTGGACTGACAAGGTATGCATCAACAGCTGTCGACGCAAAAATTGTGTCTGTTCCACAAGCGTCCGCAATGCATTGCAAGATTGCCCCTCGTGTGAGAGAGCGATGCAATACATGTTCGTCCCCGCGCAATAGTTGTCCACCAGAGCTGACAGCATCATCAATAGCTTTGAGTTGTGGAATGATCAGATGTTTAGACCACATATCCTGTAGACATTGGCTACTCCGATCATAAAGCTCAGCTCGCCCCGGTTTGAAGTTTGTTAACGACGGAAGGTTTATCGTCTTCTGACCAGATTTTGCAGGCCGCAGTCCATATAAGTCGGAAGGTACCTGATTGAGGATCGATTGATGAGGACCAAAGCTAGGCGGCTTGGAAGTAGGAGGGTTCCGGGTTAAATGTCTTGACTTTTTCTTGGCAGGTACTTTGTGCTCCTGCTGCTCGTTGTATGCATGTTGAACAATATGGTCCACCAGCGGTGCAAAAAGAGGAGCTTGTTTCATCAGCTCAGAATATCCATCTTGCTGGTGGATCTCCATCATGTGGTTTGCCATCTCTGGCCCCGCGTTTGCATACCAGTCGAAGACTATCATCAAAGATCGGCACATCTCCCAGCGTTGGGCGCGTTCCAATACTCGAAGCTGTCGGATTGTGGCGGCAAGCTCAGGGAGCACTTTAACGGAGTGCTGAAGACGGAAGAAAAGCACAGTCCCTGTAGCACATGATGTGCGTGGAAGCAAGTCGAGATAAGTCCCAAGAATATTGTGGGTTTCGTTCTGTTCCATCCAGGTCCCTACTACAGATTTTACATCGGTATTGTTGAAGTACGCCTTTGGTGGCTTTTGGTCCCTAATGATGGTCATATCTTGAAGCTCAATGTTCAGACGCCGTTCGTCAAGCAATATCTCCAGCTTCTGCAAGTTTGCTGATAGCCTGACTATTTGGGTTTGGCGTCCATGGGACGGCTCAGAGCTATCTGCATTTCTTTTGGGGGGTTTTGTAAGATCAACACAGTGCGCATCATTGAATTCGCTAAGCATATGGGGACAGCCACTGGAAAATAAATACCACATGAGTGTTGATCTCATGATGGATAGTTGCTTGTAGATGACTTACAGGAGATTTTCTTCTGGTTCCCAAGTTGGGTTAGTTGGATCAACTTTCCATTTAATCAACCACTCTGGTAATCCCTGTTTAAGCTCGCATCAGCATTTATAATTAAAGTCAAGTTTTTACGCACATCATGGCTCCATCGAAAACTGATTATATCTTCAACCTCGTACGCTTCATTTCCGCTAGACTTCCCTTGTTTCTTCCGGTGGTTCAGACTTGTTGAAGGCAGTACCTCTGAGTCAGACACATTTGAGCGGGAACTGCCAGGTGGTGGTCGTTCATCGAGTCTTTCACTGGCAGCTGACAAAGATGGATTGGAGCTTGTCATCTCGTGCGATGGATCGCTACCGGAGTCTATGGTAGCTGAAGGAAGCTGTATCCCTTCAGGTAATGTCGATGGATTATCTGCTAGCGCTTGTGACCCCGTCAAAGGAGGTGTGAGATTATTGGTCAGAGGTTCTGGGATGCTCTCAAGTAGTGACTTCTCCGATAATGTGATTTTATTTGCAAGAGGGGGTGGAACGTGCTTTGATATGTAATCGAGGACAGTCCGATTTCCTTGCAAGCTTGTTGAAGTGGCACATGAGACGTAGTTGAAATGACAAGTAAAACAATGGCTTACCTAGCTCTATCGATCTCAACAGTCCCAGACTGACCAACTAATTTCAATACAAATACCGTCTAAGGTGTGTCAATAAATAGGTTTGAATATGATTTAAATGACACTTACTTTACTATCAATTATTTTACATGCTACAACCTTTTCAATCTCGATGCAGGAAATGTCAGTGGCCTTTGAAACAGAAGCATTGAAAGAACGTCGTTCAGCAGGGCTAAACACCTCTTGCATATTTGTTGTATTTTGATGAATACGAGTGGCCTCTTGCCTAGCGCGAAAATTGCTTCTCTCCATCGGTATATGTGTTGCTGCGCACTCCATACGGTACCACTGATAATATCCTCGCCACTGTTTTATAAGGTCACCATCATTGCAAGGATGGTAAGGAAGCGGCCCAAGTCTCTTGACTGTGCCTTATCTGTTGGTGTAGCAAATGGACTGCAAGAGGATATCGGGATCGATGTCAAGATCCAAGTCGCAGTATTGAAGCTGGTTCCAGAATGAGGCTACCAGTTCTCGACCAAGGCGATTTGCCCATGCATCTTGGCCGCCAAGAATGACTTGTCCATGAGTGGCAAAGTTGAGCTGACACAGCTTGTGAGGCTGAGCTGCGCCAAAATTTCCAAACGTCTGAGCAGGTGTCATGTTCATCGCAGCACTTCGTTCAATGGCAGGCCCGCTAGGATAGATCACAAAACCCATTCTGTTCTCTGGCCCCGAAACATCCCATGCTGGCAAGAGTTGTGATTCCACCCACTCCTGATGAGCTTCCTTGGTTTCGCGGGGGGAGAATCCTGAATGAAGATCGTTGCCCTTGAATACTAGGAATATGATCCACACCCCTCTTTCACGAATGTATATACCAGCACGAGCTAAGCAGAAGGCACCAGGGTCACCATCTTGACGAGTCCGGTTAGTACTGATTCGGATGTGTTATAACAACTTAAACTACGTACCTGGGCCAGCCATTATCATTAACACGAACAATGTAAACCTGGTGATGCAGTCCAACTTATCGTTGTGCCAAGCTCCCTGAGCTCCAATACTTCGATGTAACTCCTCGTCGCTCAGTGAAGAAACATTGAACTGTGTGCTTGTACCACCGGGTTTCAACCCACCAAAGCTGACGACATTGTTGAGCTCGCTATGGAACTCTCCGACTTCAAGCTCAAATTTCGAGATGCATTTGGACAAAATCAAACGATTCAAGGTGTGAAGACATTTCAGAACAGCTCCGATCTGCGCCGTTCCCTCGCATGTGTCCACCTGTACAGCAGGAAGCACCACACCTTGGCCTTCTCCTTTAAGAACTGTACTGGCAAGATTGTATGAGCCATCGGTAGAGTCAGCGGCAAATGTTGTCTTGCTGGACCGGGCATTCCGCTTGAGACCATCCAGTCTGGATAAGCGTCGAATGCCTGGGTCACCATCTTGCCCCGGACACCCCCAGCTGAGTTTTGCCAACTGTATGCATGCTTCATGGATATCTGGGAAATCAGGGTACCACTGAAGCGATTCCAGCGTCTGTAAACACCCTACTGTCTGTACACGGTTTGGATCACCATCCAGAAAATACACATATGGAATTCCGGCTAGCATCTGCACCATGCCAGGAATAGGTTCAGCAACAAACCTTCCATCTTTGAAGGATGGGATTGTATGAGGAGGTGTAGCCGTTGCCAACAACCGCTCGCAATGCAACCATTTCTGAGATACGATGTAATCGGAACAGTATATCCAGCCGGATTGAAATCGTTCATCCTTTCGCAGAGTCCATATCGGTGATTCAGGATAAGTCCAACCATCAGGTGGCTGGGCGGATGGAGGTGGAACCTGTACATGGTTTGTAGGCGCCGGTGCTGACGAGAGTTCATCCTTCCAATAGAAAAACTTGTCAGGCTCCGGAGTAATTGGAAGCACTCCTTCTGTTGGCATTCCAAGGAATGACCGTGAGTTGACCCGCTTTTCTGAGTACCAAGCATCACCAAAATGTTACGTCCAAGCAGAATGCCTACTCACGAAAAGCATCAATGTCGGGAACCTCGGAAAGCCCCATCTTTGATCCGCCGGGGAAATGAGAAGCCGTCGATGGAATGCGATTCAATTCGCTCGCAGGTAAGTTGTCTGCCAGAGCGATCCATTGAGTGTCGAACAAAAAATGAAATAATTACTTACCTATTTCCATCTGATGAGCTATGTAAGGAGTAGGGTAGATAAAATGAGTCTCAGAATGAAGTCAACGATGAAAACCCCAATCTGACTCTTACTAATAGACCATCATGGTCATATGACCTTCGCGACCGCTTTTTTTCTGTCATGTCACCTGATTACATGCCAAAAAACAACGCATCTCGAAGGTCACGTGCACACACATGGATCCGGGATCCCGGGCCCACTGCCATGGCACTCGTTTTCTTATTACATATGTAGTGCTCTGGCGCAGCAGAGCCTGCTATCCCACTCATTATCTTATTGCAGTGCAAACAGGCACTTTACACTTGAAATGTATTAATATATTCAAATCGATGGAGCAGTAGCATCCCACTCGTTATCTTATTGCAATGTGAACGGGTACTTTACACTTGAAATGTATTTTAATATATAAATCAATGGAGCGGTAGCATGGAACCATGAATGTCATGCAGGAAGAGGGGAGTCGTACCAAGTCCATGGCGATAGTAGAGGAAATTAAGTGAATGGTCCTCAATTTGTGGTGTGACTTGTCCGGGATTTGATCTATGGGGTAGGGAGGGGTTAGTGTGGGGAGGAGGGGAGGGAAGGAGAGGAAGGCGAGGTATGGGGGAAGAGGGAGTGAGAGGGAGCAGAGGCGAGGGAGAGAGGAAGCAGGAAGCGGAGGGCGGCAGGAGGAGAGGCAGAGGGTGGAGGGAGGTAAGGGAGAGAAGAGCGGGAGAGGGAGGGGACCAAAGTGGGAAAGCAAGGGAGGGGAGGGAGAGATAGGAAAGAGCGATGAGAGGAGGAGAGCAGAGAGTGGGAAGGCGGGAAAGGGAGCAGAAACAGAAATGCACCATACCTAACCACTTAATCCCGCACCTCATCCTCACTCCGCAATATCGGCGAGGTGCTTTGGGGACCAACGCGGTTCGATGGCTTGCGTTAGGTTCTGGTCATGTATGAACAGTGTTAGCTAGGGAACGAGAGAAGGGAAAGGGGGTGAGGGTGCAGTAAAGAAATGAGGAAAAATGGGAAAAGGATGAAAACGGCATCGAGAAGGGAGAACGCACGGTACTGGACATAGCACTCTCTTTATCCTCGAGGAGAGCGGTGGTGAGTGGGTAGGCGACGTTAGGGCTGCACGTCGTACTGTATACGGTGCACGACCATACAATTAAGGCACTAGTACGGCGACGGGACCACTGTAGATATTGAGCAGCAGGCGTGTAGTCTCGATCTGGGGAATTGGGTTAGTACTAACAACTAGAACCGAACAAGAAAACACGAACCTTGCCAGCCAAGATCAACCTGCACCAATCCCAGCTTTCTCAATGCCTCCATCTATCTGAATCGCACTAAACATGACCCTAGGACTGCTCATGCAAGTCTTAAAAGCTGCTCTGCCTCAGTCCAGAGCTCGAAGGCGGCGAGCACACAGCTGCCTGTGTAGTGGTAGATGAAGTTGCTGTTGTAGTTCAGGTCGGAGAGGGCGGAGTCGATGTTGATTATGGGCACGGTGGTGAAGCGGTGGGTTGATATGCAGGTCTGGTTTTGGTTTTGGTCAGTTTGAACTTTGGAAGGGGTATAGTGGGGAGGGCTTACGAAGTGGAGTACCTTCACCTAGAAATCCAATGATCATGCGCGATGAATCGATGCGTAACATGTGAGAACAAAACATGTACAACCTCGTGTAGCGGCGTGAGCTGGGGCAGATTGACAGTGAGAGGGGGACAGGCAGTGAACAGGGAGATTCTGTGGGTGTGCCCAGTACTGTCAGTGACACGGCATGGGGGCGAGACATGGGTTGGGAAACCAGTGGGTTTCTGGGGGATCTGGGGCAAGCTGAGTGGATCAGACAGGTCCAGGGGGTGCTCTTGTGGGTCCAGGGGCAAGTACGCGGGTCCAGGGGACGAGCTGGGGCGGACAGGGTGCTATGGCAGGCCATCCAGGTTGTCGTCAAGGAGTTGAAGCTTGTGGGGTTCGTTTGTTGAGCAGCAGACGACGCACACGACGACGACGACGTGGCGGGTCTGGTGTATGCGTGCGTTGTCGTGGTGGGCCTAGCGTGCGGAACGGGGATCTGTTACGTGACCTTGGGGGTCAAAATGGGGGTGTATGGGTCGTCGTTACAGCTGATGGAACTGCCTGGGTGATTTCGTCAAGGATACGACATGTTCAGAGCATGTGCTAGACGTGGCCGTGAGGGGTAGGATGGAGGGCGAGTCAGGGGGCATGAGCTGTGGACAGAGCAGGGAAGAACAGGGTGGAGTGGCAAGAGCAGGGGACACGGTCGTCGCTGGCACAGGGCTAATGCTGTGGCGGGCAGGGTTGTCGGGTTATCGTTGACGAAAGCCTTGTTGATGACGTGGCGCGTTGTGTTGACATGCGTAACATCGTGGTGACCTCGTCCTCCATGGGGAGTGAGCAGGGGCAACGGGGGCAAGCAGGTGGTAACAGGGCGGAAACGGGGTGTTGTTGGTGTTATAGCTCGACGCTGGGACTGGTGTGGCTGCCAAGATAACTTTACGTGTTCCAAAGAACACTGAGTCACGATTGTTGACAGACACTTCAATGGTACGGGTTCACGAAGGCGGGCAAGGACAAGGGTGAGGACCGGCATTTGTGACATTGACGGGGCTGGTGGCATGGGCGGGACTGGTGGCGTGGACGGGGCTGGTGGCGTGGACATGGACATGGATGTGGACGATGTTCTATGTGGTATGCTGGTACTACCGCGCATGCTTATTATATGTAGTCCTCAAATTATCAAGTGCTGGAGCATTGTGTGCGAAAATTCATTATTACATACAAAAGCCGCGGCCTGGGCCAAGCCAAGCCAGAGGCGGAGAACAACAACTTTAGTAAAAAAACGGAGTTTAGTAAGGTATATCGCTGCTGCTCAACTCTACTGCCTGCCAGTGCCACCAAGGCTGGCATAGTGGCTTTGCATATTACCCTTTGCGACACCATAGTGCCCTTTCTCCTCATACGATATAAGGGGATTAATGACACTTTTTCTAAAATTCTGAGTTAAGGCGAGAATCGGCAGCATATGCGCATGAAACACTCACTGGCTGGCCAAAATCCCTCGGCAGCGGAGGTAATTCTGGGCCATATCCTTCATTGTCTCGACGCACATCCCAAGAGACCAACGCTCTTCTGTTGTGGAACTAAGCCACTCAAGATGGGATACAAATGCGAGTGTGTTCTTTTTTGTGACCATTACCAAGGGTTCCACGGCGTCGTCAATGATGGGTTCGACTTCTGCAAGATCGAACAAAATCCTTTGGAGCTGCTGCGGGACTCAGCGCGATGCTGCCTAAAGAATAGCAAAGCGACCACTCACGTAACTCGTCGGAATGGCAAACACAGTCTCCGATACATCCCCTTGGATGACAACGCTGTCCACAATGGACGAATCAAAGAAATCGAAGATTGAAAGCATAAATGCCGCGAGTCCTGGGTGTGTATAGTGGAAAATAGGTGCACTGGGATCTGCAGCGCGCCCAGGCCTGTTCAAGATAGCCGCAGGAAGTGGTACAGGATCGAGATAGCGCGTCTGCGTAAGTGCAGGACCTATGGTGTCGGGTTGAATAGGGATGCGACCAGCAGGCTTAAAGCCACTTGTGCTCATTCGACGCTCGATTTTTTGCCTGATTGACTGGTTGGCAGTTAATAAAACAAACTCGGGAGCCTCAGGTACACAAACATTAGTAACTTACTTTGTCGATGTCTTGAGTGTGGGCAAAATGCCCGTGGCGGAGATAGGATGCGTAAAGAGTGAGAAGCTCGATGCGATTGAGATACTTCCTTCCGTAAACGATATCTGGATAGTACTTCTTGTTTTTCAGAATTTTCTTTCCGCGCTTCATCAGAAAGGCATCGAAGTTTATGCAGAGCGTGCACCACTAGAAGCAAATGAAGATCGTGATTATCAAAGAAAGTATAATAGCCTATTTGACTTACGGCCTGGTGCATAGCCGAGCTGTTCCCCAGCTGGTTGATCGCATTATCGTGTGGGAACTGCCCCAATATGACACATTGCAAGAGAATGCGCTGAAGCAGTCGCTTGCCATCCCCAGAAATGGCATTGAAGGCGAACATCGGTGCTGCCAGAGTGTCGAGATGCTGATTAAAATTTTGGGGCTGCATCGGCGATGCCTGGCCTAGGAACAAGGGCGCGCTGTCGTAGGAGTCGGTGATGTGCTGAATCGCTGCAACATTTCCAGCTAGTGCTTGAGGTGCCTGAATGGTGGAAGTCTGGCTCCACTGCGCTCCAGGGGCGGCGGACTCGGAGGCCCGGGGACTCGCAGCCATTTCTCTGACTTGGACGCTGGCACTGTGGCTGGAGCGAACGCGCTTTCTGGAAGTAGAGCTTTCGTTAGTCTGGGACATCGGCCGCTCCATTGCAATCTGCTATGTTAAAATCAGAAACTGCTGAAGAAGAAAATTATATGTTACCGAAGCCAGGTTGCCAGAGGTGTCCCATGAAGCGACTAATAAAATAAAATAAATGAGCATACTTGAAGGTACTATCACAATTAGGCAATGCGAAACACTTACTAGTAGGGTCGCAGTCATTAGAGTCAAGAAGTTCAGGTTGCGACTGCTTGTTAGTAGTCCTTGGGTATCGCCTACTGGTGCTATTCGAGGTTGTCATGCTTCTGCCTCTGCGCTTAGAGGCAGATGATCCCCCTGCAATCCTTTTAGATTAACCGCGCAGTAAATGACTCAGAAGCAGTGCAATCACCTGAGCGGACCGAACAGTCATCTACCATACTAGAATGTGGCAAGTTCATCTCTGATACGAAAGTTACCAATGAAAAATACTAGTATTATGGTGCTCACCTGGAATATCTGCTACAAGATTGCTCGCCTGGCCACCAGGTGGGTAAAACATATTGGAAGGCGCTGTGCTCGGAGCAGCCAAGTTACCTGGGTCACTATTATCAGGCTGGTAGTAGGGTGTGATACCAGTGGCAGGCCCATCATAGAAATTGGTAAAGTGAGCCTGGGTGATGAACGATGCACCTGAAACCTGGGGGTTGCCAGTAGGATTGCTAACACCAGCCTGACTAGGAGTACTCATGGTCACTAATTTCTTGTCGCCTGAAGAGAGGCATTTATACTAGTAGGAATGTGCTTCCAGCTGATTCTATGTCGGTCAAGATCTGCTCTACATCCAAATCTCGTCAACAACTTTCATAAATATTCAGGTCTCACTGTTGTCTGGAGGGAAGTGCATTCATAGCATTTCAGTTCTCACTGTTGTCTGGAAGGAAGTGTGAACTGTAAATTTAATAAGTCCGAGTCCAAAAGGTAACCAGTGCCTCCAGCTGATTCGGCAGTTAACGTCCTCTACATCCAAGTCTTAGCATGATCAATGCCTTTTGGGGGTACTGGTGCGCTGATCATGGAATTTCAATTCTCACCATTGTCTAGGCAAACTATAATAATAGCAGTCAAAGTTTGTTCTATGGTGTATAGTTAGGCGTTGCAGAATCCTTGTGCGCTCGTGAGAAGGCAATGAGTAGTGAAAACAATCAGTATATAGGTTATATACAGCTGTGGCGCAAACAGAACATACTACTGAGTACTGGAGTCTGCTTGCCTCCCGAGCCCCATTCGTTCACAAGTCAGATGATGCTGCGCGCTCGTGAGAAGATGTTGTGAAAGATCGGCTTCTAAAGTGATCATGCCAGCGCATATCAGTGTTTCAACTCTCCCAACCTTGTTACTGAGTAGACCGAGTGAAGTAAAATATTGCATGTGAAGCAACTCCATACGCTGATCTATGTAGAGCTGTGGAAGTGAGAAATTAGTACTCAAGTTGTTTAGCTATCCAAAGTCACGCACTCAGTGGTCACAGCAACCGCCTACCGGTATATTTAGGATGATGGCTTTTGAACAGCTGGCACCGAGATGCACTATAGTACACCTCTCACACAAGCTCGCACCACCTACCATGCAAAATAACTACTTCACTGCTGTAACGGATTGGATCAGCCGCATATCTTTGTACAGGTTCCATCGCGAAAGCCCTCAGGAACTTCAGCGCTACCGAAATCCAGCCCGTATTCTTTGCACTTATCCGACCCTAGATGTAGTATATGCCCTGCTCCCTCAGCTTCCAACAATTAAACTTGGGAGAGGGGGGGTTATTGCATTACTTCCGCGTCGCGGTCGCTATGTAAGTTGTAATTTTCAACATTTCAATACCTTATTGTTCTAACCCTCTTGACCCGCTTTATAGCCGCCTCGTTTCTTCCATCATATTGAGGCTGTTGAAGCTGAATACAATCGAATTGCCGAAATCCGAGACTCATTGCGCTCGGAGGAGATATTCACCGAAGTTAGATTCAGTTCAATGCCTGATAAGGCAAGGTTATTGGATATAGGAACGCTGGTGGCGAGGGCTTGCGCATGCATCCAATCGCTGCAGGAGCGCTGTAGGGAGCATCGTTTGGTGCTGGACTTTGCGAAGATTGATCAGCAGCGGCGTGCTTCTCTACCAGAGATACACCCATACCGAGTTTTAGCTTCATACCTCAATGATGTTGGCGTGGAGGAATTTGCAGATTTTTCGCAGTACAACGACTGGCCTGAGCCTAGTGACCGACCCAAGATGACAAGCATGGACAACGACGGCGACTTGGAAGGTTACGAGTCAATCTCAGACTCGGAATCAGAATCGGTTGCAGGCAGCCCGGACTTCAGTGAACCCAAGTCATGGAATGTCACAGATATTCGATACTTATCCAACTTAAATCATCGGTTATTTAATACCCGCCCCCAAACAACAATCCAAGACAAAGGTTGATCAATGTGTATGTTTGTAGCTATTCAGTGCATGCACAATTGCCATTAGGACACTTCTAATAGTGGTATATTTAATTTATTTATTTGTATCATGTATCGTTGGACATACCGCTTATTTCAGACTTCGTCGGCAACAAGTTGGCAGGCATGAGTGTCTGCTGCCCATTTCGTCATATACAGATCACAATGGGTGCATTGAAAGAAAAGATTCCTAAACTGTGCCTCTAGAATGCCGGCACCTCCATTGTAGCAGTCAAGGCGGAGCAAAATAAGATCGGGATTGTCAAAAAAATCACTTGGGGCTGTATCCTGGGGGCATTCGTGGTATTCCTTGCTTCTGTCCGTCACCAACCTATTACAGACTTGACATTGCACAAACAGCTTTGAAAATAGCTCCTCTCGAATGCCGGCATTGCGGGATGCATCGAGGAGTGGCTTAAGATTGCCATACGAGTCCAGTTTTTGAACATCAAATGTCAAAAAATTGAGGTCTAAAATACG
>QOVE01001470.1:0-18474 GCA_003521275.1 Tricholoma sp. MG99
CATGGTTTACATATCTCGCAGCTCCTCACCATGGCGAGCACCTTTGGGTCCAAATAACCTTTGAAAGAGATAAAAAATATTTCGGAATTCATTGATAATTGAAGGCCGTCGCACTGTTGTCCACGATGGAGTCCTCTCTTTGCATAAAATAAGACTGCAATACAGGCGAGATCGAATCAAAGAGAATGTGTGCGGCCATATGTTCAAGAATTCTTAGGGCCTGCTTTGGCGAAGAAAACTTGCCTCGCCTGTTACGGGAGAGCTTCATATCGAGGCATTGCATACCTGTTTCTTCAGGTAAAAGATTTCCGGGTGGCTTCGGCTTAAGCTCCCTTTGGCAAGTCTGCACGTTGCTATTCGACTGGAATTGCGAAACCCTCAGGCTGTATATCTTGCTCGACTAACACGGACCCGGTAGCCCCAGTTGCCAAATGGAAAGAAAGAGCTCGAATGGAGTCAAATTACGCGTCTAAATCCCTCTTCTCTATATCGCTTATATCTCGCTTATATCGTACCAATCACCTTTTATCGAATCGGAACAACCCGCCTCTGGTACGACATCCTCTGGATGAATCACTTCGTCGACGAAAGTCTCCTTCGCTGGAAAGGCTGTCGAGAGAACCCAATAGACGACTGACGAGGTAGTAAACTAGGGTGTGTTTTGATTAAGATAGGGGATTAGAGAAGTGTGTGTGAATCGTTACATACCCCGTATAGCCATGCAAAGTCATACAAATGCACCGCGCCCCCGACCTTTATGTGTGAATTGATGCCCCCAGCCAAGCCAGGTAAATTAGGGGTGACGGAGAACAAAAGGGCCACAGCCGCACGCCAATTCTACAGGAAGGTCATCAAGATTCGAACGTGCACCACGGAAGACATACAACGCCATGCCAGTAGCGGTACCGCCCTCGAGGATCGTACATCGCGGGAACGTCAACTTTTCCTTTGTGAATCAGCCAGTACTGCAGGGATTGACATATTGGTTGAAGGCAGACGTCACTGATAACTTACGTCTACGACCATCCTGTAGGGTGACCGATTCAGGATAGATTAAACTCCATAGGAAAAAACATCAACGTACACTCCTGCGAAGGGCCCAAGAAATACTGTGTATCCAGACATGAAGGACAAAAATCCAGGCGCAGTCGCTAAGACCTCCCAGGGGCAAAATGCCCAGCCACCAATGATCGCACAAATGACTTGACCTCGTCGAACATTGATATATTTCGGGGAAAGAGCCATCGTGTCGTTGGCGGCGCCCATGCTGTTTGCGGATATGTTCGTTCCGACGGTAGTCATCAAGAAGCTGAAGGAAGCGAAAAATGCAGCTACTCTGTTATCCCAGTGATCGATGAGGGTAAGTGGATCCCACAGCACTTTACCGTAAAGAACATTTCCGGCAGCAGTAACGGCGATGCCTGCGTAATAGACGGATGAGCAACGAATTGTGGTTGAGAATGAGTAGCTTTACCTGCAAAACCAACAAGACTGGACGCGACTGGGATGATGAGCAACTGCACGAATTGTCTAAAAAATCGTAAGTCAATCTATAATGTCATATGGGTGGACAACTTACGCTCGCTCATTCTTCGCATATCTCTGTAAAAGCGCTGGAGTCACCGTGTTCGGTGATGAAGACATACTAGACGTACAGTGAAATCGGGGATATTGATGGAAAGAGTAGAATATATGCCCAACGTGCTATTCAGCGAGCTAAGCCATGCCCAACACAATGCGCTTCCGCTTAACGATGGCGCATTTGTAGGAAGACTGATCCTAGGAGGGGCCTTGACCATCGCCCAAATCAGGATCGCCATCCATGCGATGGGAACAAGAGTGGATTTCGCTGAGAAGAAATGCCTAATTCTCTGTGGCGAAACGAGCATCAATGGCAATTGGATCAGCCAGTATATGAAATAACACATCAGCCCTGAGCATCAACCATTAGAACCGATTAGTTAAAAGGAAATAGATTGAAATGACCAACCAACAGTGGTGATATTCGCAGACTTTGGTAGACGGTTTGGGACATGGGCGATAGATGGCCATATCGCTTTCAACATCTGATAAACGCACTCAGAACCATTATATGACTACTTATATATCAATAACCTGTACAGAAGAAAGAAGAGTACAGTGTGTACCTGTATTCCAAACCAGAACATGGATAAGAGCACTCTGCTCACGACACTGAAGTAGCTAAACCAAAACCCAAAGGATGAACGATTCAAAACGGGGAAAGAGATGTGTAGCCTTGCCCCGACTGTCCCATTGAGTGCTATGATGACCTTTCAAATGAAATGAAGCTAAAATTCACGAAATATAAAAGTATCACATACCGCGATAATGGTGTGACCGACAGCAATAGCAATTAAAGCTTGGCTCCTGTACAATAATGTGACAGCTAAACCAGCAAATAGTTGAAATATGTACTTGCCACGTAAGGCCAACAGCTAACATGGAACTCGCGAGTTGCCACACCGATATATTTGTAGCATCTGATATCCAGTACGCAACGTAGTTCCAAGTTGTCCATGTCCGTAAATGAGGAGGTACAGGGTCCATATCCTCGTTACTCCATCCCGCTCCCGGCCCTAGGTTGGCAGAATGAGCAGGAAGAGCCCAGGCAGACGGTTTAAAAAACTGAACAACGCGCATGGTCGTTCAGAAGGAGTAAAGGACCTGAGGTGAGGCATTGGCTGAGCGATAAGCGGCATAAGATAAGGAGTAAATGTTGAACATGTCGCAGAATTGAAACATCATGATGAAGTCAGAAGCATATGGGGAGACGGAATGATCACGATAAGTAGTGCTATATGCAGCATCTGGTACTAAGACCACCCGGCCCGCAAGGCAGCTAGAAGCAATAATCGAACTGACAACAATAAGTAGCAGCCGGTGCGGGCGTGAGCGTTGGAACAACTTTAAGAAATGAGTCACGATTACGTGCCTAGTTGCTTAACAATTCTCATGGAAAGCAGCTTCAATGGGGGTTGGCCAAGCTACTTAATGCTTTCAGATAGAACGATCCAAGCTTGAAGGTTCTTGACGCGCGACTGTAACCGCCACGGCAGACCCTTGTGAGATGATCAATGACCTCCGAGTCTAAATGCCGCGGCGATTGACTTCAGACAGACTCCGCGTCTTCTAGGTCTTGAATCAGGGCCTTGTATAGCTCGGAATGTTCGTAGCGTCGGATCTTCTTGTTTTGTACCCGGATATTTCATTATCTGTAGTCCAGTTGTTCTTGCATGTCTTTATGGTTCGTGTGTGAGCAATCACTTGTTATATAACTCCGCAGAAATCAAACTAGTGATCATGGACGCGACTTGGGTCATGTTGCCGCGATCACAGAATCTGACGGATTTGACATTTCCTGACACAGTCGTCTCAACTTCTGAGCAAAGTCTTTTCAAGAGATCATCCTCAGCAGTCTCCCGTAGCCAGACAATGAATTTCAAGATGTAGATGACAGTCGATCCTCAGTGGATTTATTGCAAGTACATATTTTTTTAAAAGTTTTGGCCAGGACTCAGGCTGTATGGGTGCTGCACTTCCCTTGAACAAAATCCTTTGCAACAAATTACATAAAGGTTCTACTAATTTTCCTTATGATGTTGTGGAATCCAGAATTTGTGCAACAATGTGCATCGGGGTTGTTGCAACGTTGATCATGATCACGAAGAAAGTGAAGTACAAACAAAGCCAACCGGTACGTAATTTTTTTTGACATGTACAGTCATGCTGCCTGTCCCCAATACTTATTTATTCATTGTTGAAGCTCTGAAGTTCTGAAGATTTGGAGTCCAATACCCTGTCGACGTCGATTGTACGAGACTGAGTGCAGCCAATCTTTAATATCCTACGATGTTGCGGGCCCGTGTCGTAGAGCTCAAGGGCAAACTTCTTCCTGTCTTCAAGGCTAGCCGCCCAGGGTCAATAATTTGTTGCGTCTTCCTGGTCGGCAATGGGATGATGCATTCGCCTGCAGTTCATTCAGCCCCTTTGGCTCTTATACCTCTTGCTTTTCTAACCTTTACTTTTTCAATCCCACTTTCTATAAGTACGTAATCCCCAGCGTTCTCCCCACTGCCATTGCACTAATATATATCTAGTCACTTTCGGCGTGAACGATGTTTACGACTATGAAACGGACAGGCGCAACCCACGAAAGCTCGCCGATTTCGTCGAAGGCGGCGTTCTAAACCCCGTCTATCATAAAGAGGTCCTCAAAGCTGCTTATTTCTCTACAATCCCCATCCTGTTATCCGCCCTAGCGACCCAAAACTCCGAGAACATCATAGCAACCATATTAATTCTCTTCATTGCCTGGCAGTATTCCTCTCCTCCTTTACGTATCAAAGAAATTCCCATCCTGGATTCTCTCTCGAATGGATGCCTCGTTTTCTTGATATGGTTCTTTGGATTCAGCCTGACTGGGTCGTCGATTCTTGAGGTACCACTCAGACCGATGGTGAATCATCTTTGTGCCGTGGCAGGGCATGCCATAGGGGCTGTAGTTGATTATGAGGCAGACGCCGCTATTGGACAATGGACAATTGCGACTGCGCTAGGTAAGAGACCCGTAGCAATGTTTGTCGCTCTGTGCTTGTGAGTGATCCATTACGACCTACTTCATGAATTTAACGCGTGATGACGACAGTGTTGCTGGATGCCTGGCTGTTGAACCGGCTGGTATCTATCCCTGGTTAGCCTCAATGATGATCTTAGTGCCATGCGTCGATGTTACCTGGATGTACCGCACCGCCCAGGCAACTTTCATTCTCGGGTTGATATGCCATCTATTCTGGGTAATAGGGAACTGGAGAAGAGGTGTCGCTTTGGACTGCATGGTTGAAACCATATTCGACATCCCGTTCATGCCTTTATTATCTCCTTGTAGTGCTTCCTTTACTTGACGTTTCGTCAAGCGAGAATTGCGTGACCTTGTATCAAAATCGACGTCTTTGCCAATGTCACAATGCATCTTTGTAGTGGCAGTCAAAGGTGATCATGTGTGGACAGCTACCCCAGAAGGCATAACCAGACGAGAAAGCATGTGCTTCAAACCTCTGATAGCCCACTAAAACGCACAACTTCTTGACCCACATCACGCATTACCAATACTTCGCTCATCCAGATGCTCTCCTTTTTGGGTCACTCTCTGGTGCATTGCTCCTAAGCAATTACCGACAATAACCTCCATGCGCTTAGGCCCAAATTGGCTGACATCATGGCATCATCACTAGAGGTGGGTTGTCTGCGTCTTGGCCCCATGATATATTCAGACTATTCTAAATGTCAAGCTACACTGTTTTTAGCTTCGATGATACTACCTGGGCTGGACAATATGCGAATCGTGACCGTCTATACCCTTCTATACCCAACCAGCCATGGTATCATAACACACGTTTTCCTGTCGGGACAAAGAGGACGACAGAGACTTAAGTCTGACGAAGCAAGGGTACATGAAAATAAGTCATATTCCCAGGGTACTGGAACTTCACCCCTTCGTGCAATCTGTCTGCTATTCCATCTGTCAAATTTGAACATCCATTACATCGACCGATGGAATCTGGAAATATTTACCCACAATTCATGAGATATCCAGGGCCGATTTCAGAACACTACAGGGTCGTACGTTTTACTGTTTATATCATTACTTCGGGATCAATAAATATTAATTTTATGATATTTCTTCTTTCTAGCCAAGATCATCGACTATCATCGACCCGCCCTCGAGAGGCTTATAATGATAAATGGGTGTAGACCGAAAATATCTGGCATTCAACCTCTCGCCTGAACTATGACATTTGTTACGCGCGTATTTCTCCATGCACTTCACTTCGTTTACTCTTTTGCCCTTTTTGTTTGGCGCTGGCAACACCTGACTCGCACACCGCCTCAGTCGTTCAAGGCCATGCGTCGACGAATCCCGAAACATCTCGCCCTCGTACTTGTTCCGGACCTTTCTTCCAACTGGGAGGAAATTCTGATACGTAGCGTGGTAAACGCAGTGGGCTGGTGCCGCGAGATCGGAATTAGCAAACTTACGGTCTACGACGAACATGGTACGTCCTGAATGCACGAACTGTTTGCATATATATAAACACGAGTGGCTCTATCAGGCAGACTGCTGGAGCGTGTAGGGCTCATTCGTAAACTTCTGTCATGTGAATCAAAGGCCATCGATTCTTATAGATCAGACAACATGAATACCGAGTCGGTATATCTCCTAGACACACCAATGACGTTGTGCCTCGGATCGCGGAAGTCGTCGAAACAAGTAATAGCATCCATTGCTTCTTCGTTTGCTTCACAAACGAAATCGAAGAGGACATCTGAACATGGGAGGAACGAAAACGGAGTCAAGTATAAGCTGTCCGTAGACACTTTACACGCCTCATTAGTAAATGGTACGCTCTTTTTACTGTCTGACATTTATATGCTGATTTTCGATGATATGAAATTGGTGCTCATAGATGCCACTGGTAGTCTATCGCCCCCAGATTTATTGATACTCCATTCGATATGCTCCGACTCCCTATACAAGCCCTTGGAACTTCACGGTTTCCCACCCTGGCATATGACATTGAGCGAGATGTAGTAAGTATTTCTTCAATCGTTTTTAATAAAAGCTGATTCAATTCTACAAACATTAGCCTCACTACACCGATGCAGCGCTCACCCATCGATGAGGTCAGTTTTAGACGGGCACTCGATGAGTTTTCTCGTGCGGAAATGCGGTTAGGGAAGTAGCGTTGATGCGAGCTACAAGCCGTACTTCAATCTTGAGTCATTTTACGCATTGGAAGTCTGGGATTAGCCTCACCAAGTTATGTATGATTAGTACTTACGGAGTTATTCATTGATCGACCTGACTCGGATCGATGATTCCATGACTCGGACAAAAACAGAAGAACGTTAGCTAACTGGCGACCGCTATTGGTGCCAAGGCTCGCCCTCCGCTATTCATCATGCATCATGCATCATGCTTAGTGCCTGCACTATGTATATGATCAGTTCTTATGATGATTTAACTTTCAAGGTCCGGAGTGCTAATCATATCTAGTAACAGGAGGTAACAGGGTAGTACCAAGTGGCTCTATGGGGCGACGGCGCCGTGGTGAGATTTGAAGATAAACGGTTGAATGAGGGCCGACCCAAAGATTAATTCCTATCACCAGAGGCATTAGCCATTTTCTAGCCTAGGCCTGGCAAGTCCGGCTTGTAGTATAGAGTGAAGTCTTAAGGCTGTGAAGACGCCATTTTCGGAGATTAGGATTGTTCTGGATGACCCTGCAGGATGATATGTCGCAAAACAAAATATTTCCTGTCACTTTCCTAACTTCCATACATACTCATTTCAAGTTGACATCTTCCGATCTAACCTCGAGCTCGCTCTGAGCCCTAGAGGTTATATGTTTTACCAGACCCTAACCATCGAAATCCTTTGAATACGCACAGCTGACCCCAGCCATCATTTGTCTGAAACCAGTAATCTGTCTGATTTGAGAAGTCTTCTCTTAACTGCCAAGGACGACCACGCGCTCCACTAAACGATACATACTAGAAAAGGCAAAATATCTACATACATAGATGCATATGCACATTTGTAGCCGAGGTTTCAGGGAAGATCTGATATATCATATAATAAACATGATCCCGACGACATTTATCATGATGTTCAGATATAAGATAAATAGGTAGTACCATAAAGAATACTAGTACATGTACATACTTCAACAGCCGTTCGCGCTAAAGTAGATAACGCAAATTACCCGCTATGTCATCAGATCCCTTCATCCTGCTCGCCTCGGAACTATCTGAGCTGCGTCTTTCAATTCAGAAACTCGTTGGATCTGGACACCCAACACTCACCGAAGCATCGCGGTACTATCTCCTTCACCCTTCTAAACAAATCCGGCCGCTGATCATTTTTCTCTGCTCGCGTGCTACTAATGGCCTTGGGCGACAGTGGGATAGAAAATTATGGGAAGCAAGTTGCGTGGATGCGGGGGGTAGAAGAGACAGCCTAAACATGCCACTGTCCCGTCCAGATGTTCTTAATGACTGGAATCCCAGTATGCCTGATTTCACAAGCGATTTCAATGTGGACTTCAATATGGACTCTCCTTTGAGACCAAGTGCTCTACACCATTCATTCGCGCCGAGTTGTCATTTAGTTCCACTAGCCAATGACACCCGCACAGAATTGTTCTCGCCAACGTATATCCTGCCGACCCAGGTGGTATTGGCGCAGATCATAGAGATGACGCATACGGCTTCGCTGCTGCACGATGATGTCATCGATGGTTCATCGCTCCGACGAGGCTTTTCATCTGCTCCCGTAGTGTTCGGCAACAAACTCGCTGTCCATACCGGAATTTTCCTGTTAGGGAGAACAACTATTGTATCATCAAGGCTGGGAGATGAAGAAGTGTCAGATTTGATTGGAAGTATGATGTCGGATTTGATGGAGGGAGAGTTATTGCAGCTTAAAGATACAAAAAATAAAACCGTGGGTGCTGAGTCTGGGCAGAAATGTGGTCCTGGTGCAGACGCGTGGCGTACATATCTACGAAAGACGTATCTGAAGACTGGAAGTTTGATGGCGAAAAGCGCAATGGCGGCAGTTATGCTTGGAGGCTGCGGGGAAGGGGAGATATGGAGAGACATCGCATATGCGTATGGTAGAAACCTGGGTATCGCATTTCAGGTGTGCATTTTTAGTTTTATCGGATACTCGAAATTTAGTGAACCTACCTTCGAATCGCAGCTAGCCGACGACATCCTTGATTACGAATCCATCTCTATGACGCTTGGCAAACCGAGCGGGGCCGATCTCCAGCTAGGTCTTACAACGGCACCAGCCTTATATGCATGGGAGGAGCACCCAGAGATGGGTAAGTTGATCGAGCGCAACTTCAAAAATCCCGGAGATGTTGAACTTGTAAGAACTTGCGTTCGATTAATGGATGCATCTGAGATAACTCATACAGGCAAGAGACTATGTCATGCGTTCATCTGCTTTGCAGCGCGCGCGTGCACTTGCTGAGACATATGCTGACAAGGCGAAGGAAGTGCTGACGCAGTTACCAGACAGTGAGGCGAAGACGGCAATGGAAGCGTTGGCGGACATTGTTGTTGGACGGAAAAAATAGAAATAAGGCCTAATTGACGATATATAATGTTAATACTCGTTATTGTTTGCAGAAGCACCCATCCGGAAGATACCTCATTGAATTCAGACCTCCAGGCTATTTTCATTTCCTGCAGAGATGCCACATGCACCGACCATTTATTCCATTATTAACTCTAGGTAAACTGCAAGTCCGTTACAAGGATGCTCTAGTCTCCAAGACACAATTAGATATAACGATTCCGAAGTCATCTGGATGACACTGGGTCATTTGTCAATAATGTCTAGTCGAGCGTTGTGTCCACCGGCAGCTTCCAGTTATCAGCGTATTGACTCGGAAGTCGGCGATTCCTACGCTGCGAGCAATAACTGTGACTGGTGTAGGTGCGCACGATAGTAGCATTAGCCGACGATGTCTGGATGGTCAGAGAGGACAAATTGTGAAAAATTACACATTGTGGGACCCGGGTCCTGATATCCCCTTTTTCGGACATCCGAAGCTAGATGGAACACTTAGCCCCCGCCACAATTTGGCCGCAATGTGAGTAATTTTTCGGAAGGGGCCTATCGTTTTGAATGTAGCTGTCAGCTGAACAAACCTGCATGCAGCAGTCACCCGTGAAAACGTAGTTTGACAGGTACAAGGTACAGTAAAATATGAAGCCGCATTGAAGCAGCCTGACAGCACCATGATCAAGCTTTGATCAATGATCAGTCACTATCACATCCATATCTATATAATGCATGAGGAACTCTGCAGTTGCGTCAGACTACATTCGAGTCGCGTACAATGTCCCTAGGACATGTAATCAAGAAGAAAGTTTTCATTGTGCTGAAGGCTAGCCGCCCTATCTCATATTGCTGTTGGTGCATAATACTTGGCCATGGCATGATGTGTTCCCGTACCATATCAGGTCCGACGGTTCTGCTATATACTGCATTTCAAACATTTACTGTTTCTATCCCTGTTTCCATCCGTATGTGTGTTCATTTCAATCTTATCCTGCTACAAACTTACCACTGCTTTGTTGTAGTTTTCCTCGCTGTCAATGATGTTTACGACTATGAGACGGACAGGCGTAATTCACGAAAGCTTGCTGGCGGTCTGGAAGGCTCTGTTCTAAACCCCCTCTATCACAAGGACGTACTTACTGCAGCTTTATTATCTGCCGCTACTATTCTATTAACCGCCACAGCAACACAACATCGTGACAACATTCTAGCCTCAGCCCTCCTTGTCTTCGTAACATGGCAATATTCGTCCCCTCCCCTTCGTATGAAGGAAATTCCTGTCATTGACTCCCTTTCCAACGGATGCATCGGGTTTCTCATCTGGTTCTTTGGGTTTAGCTATTCTGGCTCATCAATCTTTGAGGTGCCAGTAACGGCTATAATGAAAAGCTTCTGTGGGGTGGGAATCCATGCCTTGGCGGCTGCGGTCGACGTTGAAGCCGACGCCGCTGGTGGTCAGATCACCATCGGGACCGCGTTCGGGAAGCGTCCTGCAGCGATTTGCGCCTTTGTGTGCTTGTGAGTTCTACTTATGTTCCACAATGCACGCGACAGTTAGTGACCTGTTCACAGCTTTATTGGATCCTTCGCTGTCGATCCAATTAAGATCTACCCTTGTTTCTGCACTGCGATAATGTTACTTCCATGTTTCAATATTACCTGGGCACATCGTTGCTTCCAGATGATTATCATCGCCATAATGATGGGTCAAATATTTTATGTCTGTTCTCGACTACTATGGTCCCTTAAGGATGGTAGTTTAGTATCGTCTTTGAAAGAAGGCAGTCTAGACTGCGTGATTGAAATCATGTTCGACAGCCAATTTTTTCCTTTACCGCCACCGTCTTCATGTACTACTAGTGGCCTATCATATATGTCATAAATCAGCTGTTGTTCCATGCTACGTTACGTATAGTCTCCCGTAGGCAGACCAAACAAAAGGAAGATAGTCGTTCCTTATTATGCGTTACGTACACATGGAAGCCATGGTCCTCCGATATCACCTGTCTAAAGCTGTCCTACAGCTGAAAGGGCTTTCCGACGTCGTGCCTCTATTATAAAACCCTTCAATGACGCTCGGTGGACTCAAAGACAGACTTTGTGTCGTGCTCAGGGCAAGTCGTAGTGTGTCATGGTTCTTCTGGACCATGCTGCTCGGCAATGGCATGTTGCATTCGCGTACGATGCCAGGCTCTTCAGTTCTGTCGCAGGTTGGCTTGCAAATCTTTGCCTTCTCCATACCACTGTCTATCAGTAAGCCCGCCGACAGTCTACCTCCGAGTCGAAACTCATGCCGTCTAGTTTTTTTAGGTGTCAATGACATTTATGACTATGAAACGGACAGGCGGAACCCGCGGAAGCTTGCGGACGGTCTTGAGGGCAGTGTTCTAGACCCCATCCACCACAAGGATGTACTTATTGCAGCTTATTTCTCTACAATCGTCATCTTGCTATCTTCTCTAGCAACGCAATGTCGCGACAACGTCCTCGGGGTAGTCCTGCTTCTAATAGTTTCGTGGCAGTACTCTGCTCCTCCCCTACGGCTCAAAGAAATCCCCATTGTAGACTCCCTCTCGAACGGATGTATCACGTTCTTGATTTGGTTTTTTGGTTTCAGCTTTTCCGGGTCGTCGCTGTCCCATGTGCCCCTGAAAGCTATCGTAAACAATGTTTGCGTGGCGGGGGGTCATGCATTGGCGGCTGTGGTGGATTTTGAGGCAGACTCTGCCGCTGGTATCAGAACGATTACTACAACGATGGGGAAGAGAGAGGCAGCAATCTTCGCCGGCTTATGCTTGTGAGTGGTTCGTGGCTATCGCTACCTGATTAATGTAGACTCAACCGTAACTCATAATCATCAACAGTCTTGTTGGGTCTACAACTGTTGCTCCTGTTCGAATTGATGCCTGGTTGGGTTCTGTAATCGTGGCTCTGCCATGTTTCAAGATCTCCTGGGCACATCGCTGCTTCCAGGCTATTGTTATTTTCGCAATGACAAGCCAACTGTTTTGGGTTGTGTTTCGACTCTGGATGGTGGAAGCCATCGGATTTAACTGCGTGCTTGACATCATTTTCGACATCCAGTTCCTGCCTCTTCCAACACTATGCGGTATCTCGTCATTCTGATGGATCGTCGGGATAATCAAACCTAATTGCAATGTCATTAACAGCTCTAGACACCGAGGAGCTTTCATTGGTGCATGGGCGCATACGCATATACGGAGAGGACGCAGTGGATCATCAGCACCTATCCATAAATTTGGCGTACGGTATATCAACCTTAGCCATCGCCGGGTTTGTCTTCGCAAAATTTTAGATGTGCAACGTTGAGCTTTTGTAATGATATCGTTCGTGGGCAACGTTATGGAGGACATGCATTAGCGGCTAGTACCAGTGGGTAGGTGCTCAAGTTCCTATTGCATTTTGAGGGAGATGTTTTCACCTTCCGATTTTAATGACACTGAGGAAACATTCATCTTATGAGGGGGAGGAGTTATGGTCAGCGTGGTCGCAATGAGGAACCGCTGTGGCCATCTCGAATAACTATGTATCACCATATCCCCCCAGATTTTGTCCAAGCTATATATGGTCTTCCGGCCCGTCCTCGATCAGTTTTGCATAATCCTCATAGCTTGCAAAGGTTGGCAATGACCTCAACTTCTTTCGCCTCTCTCGACTTGTGTCATCGCGTTTCCGTTTTGTACTTTTCCTGTCTTCGCCCGTATCTATTCCGCCCCACTCTTCGTCCTCAGAGGATTCTGAACCTTGGTAATCCAGGAGACCTTTAGGGATATCCCCGTCGAGTGAAATAAGATCTTCGTTATCTGATTCTTCCACCAGGTCAAGTGTGTCGTCGTCGTCGTCGTCGTCGTCTCCTTCTGCGCTCTCCACTTCACTGTCCATATCTTCGTCGAAGTCAGATGGAAGATCGTCACTGGCTTCCATAAGATCGTCATCCTCGCCTACTGCTTTAGGCATAGTGGCTTTCATGACCTGCAGATAGTTAAGGAGAATATCTTATCAACACCTGCATGTTCGTTTCGAAATATCTCCATTTACCTTCCAGATTTCACGTTCCTCGGCAGCGCTGTCGACGTCGTCAGAAACTCCATCTTCGTCGGCCGCAACAGTAGACTCGGCGTCACTTCCTGCACTCTCTCCTTCGACCTGCTCTTCATCTTCATCTTCCTCGTCCTCCCGTTCACCATCACTCTGTTGCTGTCCTGTTTTAGTACTTTTAGCCTTTTGCCTTTCGTTCTTCTGTGTAAAGAATTTGTGGAAGAAAATCTGCACATCAAGTTCATTAATTCATTGCAGCACATGTCATAGGGAAAAGAGGACAGACCTGATCGGCGGGGACATCCTCTACTTTCTTCCTGAGAAACCCGTCCTCATTCATCAACCCTCGGTCACCTCTAATTACCTCGCCCTTCATTAGCTTCACACCTGTACCATCCAGACTGCTTGCCGCTGGTTGCATTGCACTGGCTCCTTTCGCTTTCGCTATCGAGCTCTCATTTGCATTTTCGCCTACCTTCAGTTTCTTGGGGTTCTTGTACACGAACCGATCAAGGAAGTGCGAAAGCGTGTTTTGGGAAAGGTCGGCACTTGCCGTTAAAGGCTGAGAGGAGAGCAGTTGCCGTGCGTGGAGGGCGACGGCGGGGTGGTAGTGGTGGAGTAGGGGGGTCTATAGGAAAAGATTTAGCATACGATGAGTGAGAGGAGATGGGAAATACGAACTAGCTCCCAAAGTGATGATGCAGATGCATGGGCAAATTGAGGATCGCGCTTGCGAGGGTCGTAAGCTTCAGCTCCTAATTTACTACTTTCATTGACCATAGACCGCAATCCTGGGACTGTGCCGAAGAGCTATGATGACCGCAAATCAGCCAGTGAATTGCTAGCACTTGACGAGATTTACCTCTCCGAGAAGGTACAAGCCTCCGGCAGTGAACTCTGTTGCTCCACTTCCGCCACTGACCAGAAGCTGCACGAACCTCCTGACCATCGCCTTCACACGTTCACCATTGTTGTTCCCTACATCCACCTTAATTGACTTGAAGAGAAGATTCAGGTACATAGCTTGCTTGGAAGAAGTTGCAAGTCGTGGATCGTGTAATGAGGCATAAAGTGTGCGGTAGTATCTATCAGTTATAGATTTGGATGCTGAGGCGGAAGACAAGGCTGCAGATGGAGCGAGCGATGCCGTGATTTGTTGGATCAGAACGAGTGCTTGGAGGGAGATATTGAAAGTAGAGGTGTGCGTTATCAGGAAGAGTGTATCGATGTGCTTGTTCAGCCTGTACACTGGTTAGAGGAGTATAGTTGCTCAAGAAGATGTACACACCCGCTGTCCCCTACGTCGATCTTCGCAAATGGTAGCGCTCGATTTACGCCGGTTAGAATGGCTGAAATGAGTTTTGAATGCACGTCCTCCACCTCCACAAAGCCGGCAGCTCCCTTTACTTCTGCTGCTGTCCCCTTTCCCTTGTTTTTCCCTTTGTCTTTCACCCTCCCTCGCTTATCCACCCTAACGTCCTTCTTCCTCTTATCGTCGACCTGCTCCGTCTCTTGATCTTCACCTTCCTCCTCCGGGTCCTGCTCTCCCAGAAGTTCCTTGAACATTTCAAAGTACACGTCGATAAGCTTTAGAGCAACATCTTTGTCCCCAGGTGTCAGAACGATCTGGTTGAACGTAATTGTAGCATAATAACGCGCATGGGCATTCCCTCCCTTTCCTGAACTAGTGGCTGGCGCGGGCTTTGGCTTCGGGGTTTGCTTGGGTTTGGAATCGTCCGTGAAGCGGATATGTTTCCCTGTTCCACTGGGCAGACCTGATGCTGGGTTTGCGGAAGGAGGTGCAGGAGGGCGGAGAACAAGTGCAATAATCTCGCGGACGATAACGGCTTTCATGGAAGGGTGTGTTTGGAGGAGTTGCAAAAGATGGTAGGAAGCGCGAGAGCAGATAGATTTCTCCATATCACCCTAGAGTAGATTGTTGTAGTCATCAATGTAAGAAGAAGACCGAACTTACTAGCTTGTTAACCAATAAACGAAGTAAATTTTGTTCCTGCTCTGGCTTGTCTCGTAGAAGTGTAAATATCAGAGCTAGTGCTTGCGTCCGTACGTATGGAAGTGGGTCAAGGGAAAGGGTCTAGAAATTAGCTTTTCAGCGGCATCGGTAACAGTTAACGCATGTGATGTACCTCAAGGATCTGCAGGATAGAGAAGAAGTATTTCTTTAACCAGTCTTCGAAATACCACAGTAGTAGATGCTCGTCTTTCACAGAGGGATTTGCTAAGGGCTGATCTCGAAAATACCTATAACCAGTCCGTTAGCATCCTGCTTGCAGATGGTATGTAGTTTGCTGCTCACCTGAGCTTGCGATCAGGTGCTCCACCCCCTACCCACCAATCCACGATACATCGAAGGGCTTTTAGGCTCTCTTCACGCCCACCTTTCCCCTTTCCTCTCTCTGCCATTCCCTTGAGGGTCTCCAGGGCTCTTGAATTATGGAGAGGACTGCTCTGTACGAGTAGAGTGAGTGCGCTGAGTCTGTCGGAAAGCGTACCAGACTGGATGATCTTGAAGAGGAAGTTGGCTTCGGATGATGTGGAGTTTGATGAAGAGGAAGATTGGAAAGTAGAAATGTCGGCTGCGTGTAGTTCTGTTGCTTTCGACGTTAAGGAAGCTAGTTGAGAGGGAGATATTGTTGGCGCTGGCGCTGACGGCGTCTGAGAGGAAAGTGGAGGCGTCAGGGTGTACCATTGTGAGGTAGGCTGGACGACGAAATGCGATTTGGAGTTGAAGGTCACTTTTGTGGGTAGTTGCACTTTGGGAGCGTCAGCTATGGGCGGCTCAGATTTTTTGGGGGCAGATGTGCTCTGTGAAGGAGCTGTCTTTTGATTTTTGCTCAACTTGGGAAGTGTTTCAGGAATGTGAGTATCGTTGTCTGGATGTTGACTCTGAGGACGAGTTTTCTTTGTTTTTTTCGCAGATTTCTGAGGATTTACCGACCCCTGTGGTGTACTCTCACCGAGATTCAGTTCCTTGAGAAACTTAGAGACATCTTTCGATAACAAAGGCTAAACGAAATGATCAGGCTAGTTCAACAACTTGGAAAAGTTAAGCTGGAGACAAACATCGTGATTCGATGGACCAGCTACTGCATTGTTGTCGATATTTTTCATCAAGTCAATGTCATCCTGGGTTCCGCCTAGAGCAAGGACTTGTTCATGTAAAACGGCGTCAGTTGATTTCTTTCTTGATGATTCCGACAATGCAGGTTTTGCAGAAGAAGTCGACTGTGATGAGCCACCCTTTTCCTTTCGAAACCGTGCCATGTGAGAGATTTACTATGCAAGTCCAAATCCCGCACTTGAGAGGTTGTCAAGTGTTGTACATCATTACGCTTACAAAATTTCAGAAAAAGCTCGGGATGGCGGCCCGCCTCTTTATCACATATTTCACCTACGGGCTTCTCGTCCAACCAGTATGGTATATTACGCTAGTGCTAGCATAAAGTTCTGTATACAAGCCTCCACGGTCTTCACTGTCAACATCTTCTGCATAGCAGATGCTTGCTTTCGAGCCCTGCGAATGTCCGCAGGAAAATTCTGTTGTTCGGATTATCCACCCTTCAGAGACTCTTGGCATCCTCACAGGAGCTCGGCCCGCCGGCCGCATCTCAGACCTAGAGCGTACATGCATGCTTGCTACGATATCATTAGGACCTCGCGGGTCAGGGGACCTTGAAGCTTGGGCGGACAGATTATTCAGCTTTTACTTGACAGCAGTGCGTTAAAGGCTGCTCCATGCCTACTACAGCCGGATACTGTTTACTTACCCTTAAATTTCAGTACGTTGACCAACCACTCAAACTATGCTTCAAGGCATTACCCAATTTCGTATCCTGTACCGTCGCTCCGAAGTCATAACCTTCGCGCTGCTGCGTAACAGGGCCCTAATGCACTGCTATATTTTGTTGGCATGGGCCCCGGGTATGCGCTGAGATAAGTATATGCCATCTCATTTATAGATGCCAGTGCCAGCGGGGTTTGTCAAGGTTTGGTCAAAGTTTGTCTGATTTGTCCTAGTCCCACTGGAAGCTAAGCGCTAAGCACTCGCTCATGCTGAATGGAGTGTACAGTCTTGATGGAGATTCCATCGATTTATGTAGAGGAAGTCGAGATCCTTACCACAAGGAATTAACAATAAGTTCTGTAGTAGTCAGATAGTAGTCAGAGTCACCTATAAATACTACTGCTCTCTGACGTCTGAACGCCTAGCTGTCGAATTAAGTCTGATGGACGCACAGTAACTTGATCAGGGTGTAACTAATTAATTGTCTTCTATTATGACATGATGTTGACCGTTGGCCGCGGTGAGACCAACCTAAAATTCTTTCTTGGCCAAACCTGATGACGAGGTCAACTATAGCACGGCAGGAACCTACTGACAAGACTGTGACGTACACGCAAGGACATCTTCTAGAGTAAGTATGCCAAGTGGCATAACTGCGGGGTCAAAATTCTGGAGAAAGTGGAGAAGCATCAAGGTCAACAAAGTGGGACCGTAAGAGACTGAACAATAATCACCTCTGTATTACCTTCCTTAGGTAACATATCTGACGACATCGCACGCTCGAGCGGCGTGGGACTTGAAGTCACACCTTTTGCGTTCGTCCCTACGCCCGAAACCACGGCATGCAAATCTTCAGCAGTGCTATTATCACCCACTTGAAAAATTCCCATCTCCATGTCATTTACATTCGTCTCCCACGACGAATCGCCCCGCAGGGTCGAATCATCGTCATCTGATATAGACGCATAGTCGAACGATTCTTCGCCACCGTGCTTCTCTTCAAATTCGAACAGACCGAATCGTTCGCGGAGACGCTGCACCACTCCGTTCTTGGCAATTTTTCTCGGACGCAGAGGCTGCACAGACATTTGATATCGGGTCACGAAAACCATATGACTTCGATCTCGTTGGAATTTGTCGAGCATCCCCAGGAGCGGTTCGTCGCTCGGGATAAAAAGGGCTTTATGTAGGGGGATATCGCGTAGCCGAATCTCATCTGTCACTAGAGTTAAAAAGTAAAATAAGAAGAGGAAGACCGCCAACCTCTAGGGTCAAGTAAAATGCATTGTTTCGCTAATAATATACCTAGCATTCGTTTCGCTCGCTGTCTCTTGATGGGTCCAAATGGTCCGACTGCTGATACGGGAACGTCGAATTCCTCATACACAGGAATTCGGGTGTGCCCGGCTTCACTGATCTTCTTGAGAAGTCCGTAGTCCATTTTTGATTCGAT
>QOVE01001474.1:526-22893 GCA_003521275.1 Tricholoma sp. MG99
CAAGTAGCAAGAAAATGAAAAGAATAAAAACTTACTGGGCCTTTTTTGTTTTGCCTCGTCACCATTGTCATTACCATGTGTTGCCAGCGCCATCGCCACCATGGGCATATCGTGGGCGTATGGTGTTGCTACCATCTAGCCACCCCACGAGCAGGGGCTCGGGGCAGTGGTGGGGGTGGGGGTGGGTCAGGGGCGCCAGTCGTCGTCATCAATAGCAAAATCACTAGCTAATATCGTTTGGTTAGTAACATGGAAATGAAAAGAAGAAGAGCTTACCTGTGGCCCAAGAGATGCTGATGTCCCTTGGGCCTTTCTTGTTTCACCTCATCGCCATGCTCTTCACTGTCGCCATTGTCGTTGTCGCTGCCTGTGTCATCATCACTTGTCCCCTCTCTGTCCCTGCCAGTGGCATTGTCGTCCCATCTTGCTGCTCCCCATTTCCACCCCGCAAGCAGTTGCTTGCAGCGGTGGTTTGGGGTGCTGCTGCGGTAGTGGCGGTGGTGTGGTGGCCGTTGTGATAGTCGTTGTGGTAGTCGTGTTGTTGTAAGTGAGCTAAACCCTGTAATAATGAAAAAAAGATAGATGAATTAAGGGGGAAAAGATATGAACAGAGAGCTTACCTAGGGCCCAAATGACAACGAAAGTTGTTTAGGTCCTTTCATACACTTCGTGTCACCAGAGTAGGACCTAAAAAAACTGTTAGTTGTGAAATAATTATGAAATAAGAAAGTAAAAGTACTTACAAATGACGATTTTGTCATCATTTCTCGTGATGATCAATGTCCAGCGTCCTCTGCAGCCAGTGACTGAATTACCATAGGAACAATGCCCCAGTCAACAGAGGGAGGGAAAGGAGCAAAGAAATGATGTGAACGATAAAAGCAACGCAGTGCGCGAACTGCCACACGTGACATTTGGCACCTGGTAACTTCCATTCCTGGTGACTAAGTCTCATGACCGTGTGTCATGTGTCAATGTCTACCCTCCTATACCCTCCAATACCCAGCTCAAGGGTAGGGGTACAACAAGGGTACCCTAGTCCATAACCTTACCCCTACCCTCACATACCCCTCAGCTATACCCCCAGGGTTTTGTATACCCCTGCCATTCTCTAAGCGCAGAGGCTCGAACACATGGTTCGTGCAATACCGCACACTTTGACAGTGCCTGTCCTGCAGGAGGAAAGAAGTCTGAGTAAGGTCAGTAAGAAACACAATCCAAGCACAGCATAATCTAGTCCCGGAACCAGACTGTCAGAATTTGGGTACACACCTACAATGCCACTGTGGAAGTGCACAGCTTCAAGCTTGAATGGTAAACATTATAACTGCAGACTTTAGAAGCATTCGCTGATTGCGCAAGAAATCGACCAAAGAGACCAAATTTTGTTAAGACTTGGATGCCAGTGAAGAAGCTCTTTGTCACGAAAGCGAAAATTGCAATTGAGTCTACTCGGACATGTTGTGAGAGCAAAGTACAAACAAGGGAGTTGGTTGACTGGACCGCAAGCAACCTGTCTCTCCTGTGCCGATAGCACAGCAATGGAAATAAGACAGTTTTGGACCCAGGGCTTCAAGTTAGGCACACTTAATATTTGGGTCTGCCATGCTACAGTAGCATTGATTGCCAAAACTCCAAGCAGGTAGAAATAACTTCCAATGACGGCGATTGCTGCCTAGTACATATGTATGATCCTTGTTGGATCCTTGCAAGATCCTTGTCACAAAATTTAACAATCTATGAAGGTTGACTCACTTGCCTCAATCAGGTTCCCTGAGATGGGCTTCAGGTGCTTGGATTCCTTGAGACCTCTGAAACTTGGGATTCGGAACCAAAGCGTGTGGCCCATGTATCTGCCATAAAGTGCCAGAACTACATAATTCCCACTACTTTAGTAGTGGGATTTAGAGGACAATGATGCATGAGATCCATGTTCGCCTGATTCTCATTCTTATCATTGGTGTATTCCCTATCTTGTACATGTCATCTACAGTATACAACTTGCGATTTCTGCAAAATTATATTGGGTCTCGTTTTTGTAAGCTGCCATGTTTTGGCGTTGTGATCGGTTTCTTCCTCTTTCGACAATGGTTCACCAGATTATAAAGGCTACTGACGATCACATTGCTGATACTCTCTCTCATAACTATGCCACAAGCTCATATTCTGGGTCATTCGGTCACCACAACATTCAATGATTCATTTTCTGACTCTAAAATCTCTTGGCAATTGGCAGCTAGGCTGAAGATTCCTGACTCAAAAATCTATTACAGCTACATTCAAAATGATAGGTGGGTCCTGAAAAAACATGCAGACAGCGGGTCCTGGTTTTTGATAGATTTTCGATGTCCGAAAGCTAGGCAAAAGGTTGGCACTAGGCAGCAACATAAGATTTTGTCAAAAGCCCACCAGGAATCACTGACTTCAAGTTCCACAATGTATGTATTTTTCAAGACCCACCTATTCTTTTGAATGTAGCTGTAATGCAGATATGGGTTCTGGACCCCTTACTTTGCTTATTGAGTTGGCCATCAGCAAGAAGCAGACCTCACTGAAAATCGTAGAGAGCATTGTAAAGTGGTTGCAACAATAGCTCGAGCACTCCAATCATCAAGCAATAAGGGTCGCTTGGCATTCCGGCAGATTAGAGACCTAGATTGTAGTCTGTATGAAAGATGAGAATGCAGTGAGACATGAAAGTCATCATGATTCTGCTATACCTGATGAAAAATGAAATTAAAAGACTCTTCAGCATAGCGAACACAAATGGAACTCCACAAACACAAGTTAATGAGAGCCACCATCCGGCCAGGACCTGGCCCAGCCAAGGTGTGGTTTGCGGATACAATGGAGTGCGTGAGAACAGAATCACACGTTCAGCACGTGATCTCATTTGCTACTGTTTGCACTACGAAAGTCAGCTCGCCGGCGCGCTACGTGGTTATATCAGAAGCATCAAATCGCCTCCCGAATCAACGAGTTCTGTCCACTATCATGCATCGTGATGGATATTCGACAATCAGTTATTCAGATGAAGCAAGCAATTCGAGGTATACGTTCTGAATGGATTGACGCGTACATGTTGACAGTTGACCGAAATTTCCAGTGTGATTGATGGCTTGACTTAAGCTTGAATCTTGATCGTTGCAGCTACCAGTAAATCCTGAGCGCTGAGCGTTCCATAACATGCATACTTAAGCTTAGCCCGCTCGTACGTGGGTTGTGTGACGACGGGCCGACATGATCCGGAGTCTTGACAGGAATCAAGCGCATGATGATGGACTGTGGGTCGTGGAGGTTTCACTGGCAACCGGCGTGTGTATGTCTCGTCCTTATCGACACCTTCAACGCTTCACGAGATGTCTAACCAAGGGTCCCAGCAACCCCTCCACCCTTCCGTTATCCCTCTCCTCGATCCAGAGTATGTGAAATTCCACAACGAATTGCTCCAATACTTTCCGCCCCACTATAAGTTACCGTTGGATCCCAACCGCCACACTAACGTTGATACTGAACCTTTCGGTCTTCCACCTCTTAAAGTTGGAAGTCAGCGAGATTTTGTTCTTGCTAACGCAAAGCTGTATGCTTTGACGCCGGAGGGAGTAGCCCCTCCTGAAGGATGGCCTATGTTTATTTTCTTCCACGGAGGTGCGGCTTGGCTTGATGATCCAAACATTTGAAATGTTTCCTATTACTCATTGACATTGGTTCTCCAGGAGGATGGACCACAGGAAACCTGAAATTGCATTCATACTTCCTGACGACCATGTGCGTAAGTAAGTATCCGCCAGGACATTTGTTATGCCCATCACCATGGTTGATATTAATGATTTGTGTAGAAGCTAGATGTGTTGTCGTTTCCGTCGGTTATAGATTGTCGCCCGAACATCCGTATCCCGCTGCTATCGACGATGCACTGGAGGCTCTTCACTGGGTAGTGGAGAAAGGAAAAGCCGAGTTGAATGTCGACGTATCCCGTACCGCCATCGGAGGCCTGTCAAGGCAAGTTCAACCTCCTAAGATCTTCTCTCTGGTCTCATCACATGCTATATCTAGCGGTGCACACCTCACAGCCGTTCTCGCACTGAAAGCAGCAGAACTACGCCCACCCATCCCATTCATCATACAGCTCCTCTTCGCTCCGGTATTCGATAACACCAACAATGCACCACGACGCTGGGAAAGCGTACCGCACGTCCCAGTGCTAAATCCCGACGCAGTGCGATACTATCAGCGCAACTTCCTTCCGAACGAGGAGGATAGGAATAAATGGGACGCGTCGCCGATATTGGCACCAAAGGAGCTTATGAGTAAGATGCCGAAAACGTGGATGGCCCTGATGGAAGTGGATATTCTGAGGCCTGAGGGAGAGGAATATGGGGCAATACTAGCGGAAGTGGGTGTCGAGGTCGAGACTGTGGTTTATAAAGGCGCGCCGCATGCTGCTATGGTCATGACTAGTAAGTTATTCTGTATTACTCTCTAGGGTTAATGAGTCTGATTATGTCTTGTAGAGTGAGTGAACAATCTTTTGTTTGTGTCGTAGTCGTGGATGTTGACATCTGATAGGCACCTCAAGTGTGGCAGGCAAATAGTGTCGGATAGTTCGACAGTCTTAGCGAAAGCCTTTGGACACGATGTACAAGATGAGGTAGTAGAGTGAGTAGTTGCAGCAGCAAGGATTCACCATGATTGAAGATATTGTATTTGAGGACCAAGAGCTATGGGGAGATATTTTTTTTCGAGAAACGGGGCTTTGGGCTTCGCATGTTGCCTGAAGGACCGTGCTCGATCTTTCGTTCTCCTCACAACTTGGAGTTCCGAGTCTTCAACACTTCTAGTCCAGCCAAACCTGCTGCATTCTTCGTGACATACACCTAGCAAGAATAGGTTTTTGTTGGGTGGTACTTGATGACATCACAAGACGTAATGACTGCCTTTAATCTCACTCCAAGATTTCAACCGTATGCAGATCAGATCGTTCTGCTGTCTGCGCCTGGAGAGGTCACGTGCCGGGTCACCGAAAGTCACCGCGGTCACCACACCTGTGGGACATGGAGTATACAATCATGTCCTCCTCATCCCACTCCGAGTCTTCTACTGCCTCTGTTCCCGAAGGTCACGTTGCATTGTTTCTTCTCCAAGAAGAAGATTCGGTCTTCTATCTGCAAATCCCTCTGGATATTATTCGTTCTTTATGTTTGACGCCCCGCAAATATCTTGTCTTCCTCGGTTGGTGCATCCTCGGCGTTGAAGGCGTATTGGCTCTTCAACATGATGGTGATGGGATTGATACCGATGGAGACCTGGATGACCAGGGGATATACCACTATGTTCCAGTTGCGGGCCAAGGTATGATACCATTCCTATCATGCATGTACGCAGGACACTTACGGCATACCATCTGTTCAACGAAGATCTCGTCCATGCCATCGACCTCGAGGTAATCAAGGCTAGGACAAACGTGCCTTCAGAATCCACGCAGACGCGTGAAGAATTTCGCACCAATTTGCTGGAGCGTGATGTTTGTTGTGTGTGGACAGGAGCTAAGCCGGGATTTGGAGCTGGTTTACATATCATTCCATACAGGCGGGGTTCCGAAGTACGTTCCATAATCTTCTACGGGGAATATATTTCATCGTCGTCTCCCTTTCCTTCGGCTACTATTTCAGTGGTTTCGTCTGATCGTAGCGAATCGACCAAGCTACAACGAGGATGTGACGGCGCTGGATGATATTAATGATATTCGAAATGGCTTCTTTGCAAACACTTTCATACATAACGGATTCGATCCACGTCACGCAGCCATCCTCAAAGTTTGTCATATTTTTTGTTCGCCTGCTTGTCTTGTCTGATCCCTATGTTGCCACCAATCCTTAGACTCCAAACCATATTCTTAACACCAAAGACGTTCCTCCACGCCACGACCGAGAACATATTTCAGAAGATGCCAGGTATCCAAGCCGTAGCCGTTACACGCTGCAGTGGCTGGTAACCCCGAGCGCATACATAATAGCAACGGTTCCAAACAATAGCGATGCCGCTTTCAAGAAATACACTAGGAAGCCGAAACCATCGGACCTTTTACTACACTATAACTACGGTGCTGCAGCTGTCAAAAGCTGGGGACATGGTACGGATGTCCTTCAGAACTTTGCTATACCTCCTCGTCCACCCGTACCTGTCCCGGCACCAACAGGACCATCAAGAACTATACACGATAGGGGAGCTGCAATTCATCAGCTTGATGCAGCCCGGAATCCTGGTGGAGCTGGAGCTGGAACAGGAGGATTGGTAGAGTCGGAGGGACAGGCGATGTGGGATGAGGATGACGTGATATTATTCTTTTGGGGAAACTCGCAGGCTGCAAAACAACGCCATCTCAACAAAGTCAGCGAGAAAACTCGTCTTATGGAGCAGTGGAGGGCTCAGGTTTCAGTCTGACCGTACTTTATGTTTAAACTGAGACAGTGCGATACTATCAGCGAAACTTCCTTCCGAACGAGGAGGATAGGAATAAATGGGACGCGTCGCCGATATTGGCACCAAAGGAGCTTATGGGTAAGGTGCCGAAAACGTGGATGGCCCTGATGGAAGTGGATATTCTGAGGCCTGAGGGAGAGGAATATGGGGCGATGCTAGCGGAAGTGCGTGTCGAGATCGAGACTGTGGTTTATAAAGGCGCGCCGCATGGTGCTATGGCCATGACTAGCGAGTTATTCTGTATTGCTCTCTAGGGTTAATGAGTCTGATTATGTCTTGTAGAGTGAGTGAACAATCTTCTGATTGTGTCGTAGTCGTGGATGTTGACATCTGGTAGGCACCTCAAGTGTGGCAGGCAAATAGTGTCGGATAGTTCGACAGTCTTAGCGAAAGCCTTTGGACACGATGTACAAAATGAGGTAGTAGAGTGAGTAGTTGCAGCAGCAGGGCTTCACCGTTCTGCAAGCACATGATTGAAGACATTGTATTTGAGGACCAAGAGCTATGGGGAGATAATTTTTTCCGAGACACGGGGCCTTGGGCTTCGCATGTTGTCTGAAGGACCGTGCTCGATCTTTCGGTCTCTTCACAACTCGGAGTTCCGAGTCTTCTACACTTCTAGTCCAGCTAAACCTGCCGCATTCTTCGTGACATCCACCTAGCAAGAATAGGTTTCTGTTGGATGGTACTTGATAACAAGAGGGAGACACGTAACGACTGCCTTTGATCTCACTAGTAGTCAACTATTTGTGCCCGTCACGGTATAGAGATCGTTCTGCTGTCTGCATTATGCGAGATCTCGGTGTTATTCGCAGCCTTCATCAAATCGAGTAAACTCCGAGAATCCGAGGACCTCGAGGCCAATGTTATCGCTGGTGCAATGACAGCATTTTAGTACAACTGTTTGAACAACATAATGAGACCTCATCCGATTTACCACAACACAATTCCCACATCTCCTTTTTCTACATTCGACGTCACTCGAACGGGCACACAGACTAGACCGGAGTACATGAGAAATTCTTATGTACTCGATTCAAGTTTGGAACTGTGAAATACAGATGTCAGTGTCAGACTCCTCATGCAACTGACTTATCTATAACCTGCTGAATCTCATTTAAATCGACGGGCATCCTTGCATACTCTGCAGGCCCAAGTCATGCTAAGGTCGCTCAAATTGCTGTCAATTGTGCTGAATAAGAGACTTGCAGGCCTCGCCAAAGACCGCTGCGCGAAAATCTGAACATGATGCCAATTTACCAAAATAACACCTCTGGAGTTCGTTGCATGTTTTCGCGACGATTCTGTGGAGCAATTCATGACCTTCCGAGATGCTTTTCATAAATAACATCACTCACACAGGCTTTATCATTTCTTTGGAAGAAGCGAGAAAGGTAGCCTCGATACCAAACTCCCCCACGATTTTGTGAAGACAGAAAGGTTCGAAGCAGTGAGTATATCAAAATAGGCAGTTCCCATTCTAGAACGCTGACTCATGTTCTCTCGACAATTCAAAGTCAGCTTTACCAGTCGAGTGTATACTAACCTAAGTATACGAGGCAGTGGCAGTGGTTACGAGTCTACCCTATGACATTCTGCAAGCTTTTTCCAGCTTCTTTGTTGGATTTATTACCAAGTTATGGACAACTCGCCCTCCAGTACTTTTGCCGCCTTCCACTGTCACATTTCCACAAGTGTCTTGTTGGGCGCTTGCCTAGAACGAGGGTTGTGCTCCAGAACTAGCAGCAGCCTCCGAGTTTACCCGTCTGGAACTTCTGAAAGGAGATACACAACCCTGAGGGCGATGGCTCGGACGCCCAAGGTTCGGATTAAAGGTGGGGAAACGAACAGAAGACTAACATATATCTCGCCGCGCACCACCCCATGCCTGACCGCCCAGTTCCAACAAAACCTCTCCATCCTTCCGTCATCCCTCTTCTAGACCCTGAGTATGTCGCACTGCATAATGCAGTACTACAATATGCGCCCCCTGTCCATACTATGTTATTGAACCCCGATCGTCGCGATGATTTTGATATACGACATTTCAGCTGCGAACCGCATAAAGTTGGAGAGGAGCATGATTTCGATCTTATTCATGCTAAAATCCACACTTGGACGCCGGACGGCGTGGCTCCTCCCGAAGGATGGCCCATATTGATTTTCTTCCACGGGGGTACGAGGTGTCCACGTTTCCTGTACCTCATTTCTTATTACTAGGTAATCAGGAGGATTCATGATAGGAAATAGGAAAAAGGATTCGTTTTTATTGACGACTGCGTGCATTAGTAAGCATAATCCGTACTTCTATGCTGCCGACAGTCACCGAGGTTTTGATGGCTATGCAGAAGCAAAGTGTGTTGTAGCTTCCGTTGGCTACAGACTTGCGCCAGAACATCCATATCCCGCTGCCATCGACGACGCCGTCGAGGCTCTGCAATGGGTGGTCGAAAAAGGCAAGGAAGTCCTCGATGTTGATACATCCCGTATCGCAGTGGGAGGAATATCAAGGCAAGTTTAGGATCTGTATACTATATATTGGGCTCATCAGCCGTTTACCCAGTGGTGGAAACATTGCGGCCGTTCTCGCTCTCAAGGCTGCGGAAATGTCTCCATCTATCCCGCTGGTGTTCCAGCTCCTCATAGTCCCAGTTGTTGATATCACTTCAATCGCATCACGATACAAGGACGAGCTGGAACATGCCCCAGGGCTTGAACTAGAGATGGCAATATGGGTTACCCACAATTACCTTCCAAACCAGGAGGACTGGAATAAGTGGGACGCGTCTCCAATCTTCGCCCCAGATGAACTTGTGCATAATGTTCCGCAGGCGTGGATTGGACTTATGGAGATGGATATTCTGAGACCTGAGGGAGCGGCGTATGGACTGAAGTTAAAAGAGGCAGGTGTGGAAGTGCAGACTGTGGTTTATAAAGGCGCCCCACATATCATGGTCACTTTGAGCAGTAAGTTTCTCTGTGAAACTGTTGAAAAGTTCGGAGCTCATGATCTCGCCTGATAATCACGATGCTTTTTTCAGAGTGCGTCAATGATATTTCCTCATCATGATGTTGCGATGGTTTGTGACGACTGATGTATTTGAATTTAGGCATGTTAAGTGCGCTAGGCAAATTATATCGGATGCAACAGATGCGCTAGCCAAAGCCTTCGGATGCGAGCTATCAGAGCAAATAGTGGAGTAGTCGCATTCACCGTTAACAAAGTTTGCCCTTGAGAACAGTGCGCGGGTTCGGGAACTTCAGAGTCAGTTTGGCATACAAATATACGGTACTTATCATGTTCCAATGTAGGATGGAATATTTCCACGGGAAATTTGACAAAATCACGCTTGGGGCGTGATTCGTTGGCATCGTTCTGTGTGCCTTAGGGCTACTTACAGTCTTACTTCGAATCCTCACGAAACTTGGGCCGATGGCTCTCACACGAGCGTTCTGGTTCGAAACACGCACAACCGCCTTTGATCTCACTCCAAGACTCCGTCTGTTTGTGCCCCGGCCCGTATCATACACACAGATCAGCATTCGATGGACTGGCACACTCCGCTGCCACAGTGTCTGCCTCGCGCGAGACGGATTGGGGTCGCAATTTGAGTCCTCTAAGTCTCACAGTTCTTAGAAACAGTGCCAGAACTCTCGTCCAAACTGTAAGTATTGTGCCGGGTTGTGCTCTGGAAGACTAGAACTAGTAGTCTGAGCAGCCTCCGGGTTTACCCGTCTAAAATATTTGAAAGGAGATACACAACCCTGAGGGCGATGGCTCGGACGCCCAAGGTTCGGATTAAAGGTGGGGCAACGAACAGAAGACTAACATATATCTCGCTGAGCACCATTCTATGCCTAACCGCCCAGTTCCAACAAAACCTCTCCATCCTTCCGTCATCCCTCTTCTAGACCCTGAGTATGTCGCAGTGCACAATACAATACTGCAATATGCGCCCCCTCTCCATATTATGCCATTGAACCCCGATCGTCGCGATGAATTTGATCTCAATAGTATACTACGCTTCAGCTGCGAACCGCATAAAGTTGGAGAGGAGCATGATTTCGATCTTATTCATGCTAAAGTCCACACTTGGACGCCAGATGGCGTTGCCCCTCCCCAAGGATGGCCTGTTTTTATTTTCTTCCACGGAGGTACTCGGACGTGTCCATATCTCCATAATCTCATTTCTTATTACTAGGTATTCAGGTGGATTTACGATAGGAAATAGGAAAGTGGATTCGTTTTTACTGACGACCGCGTGCATTAGTAAGCATAATCCATATAGTATGCTGCTGATAGTCACCGAGGTTTTGATGGGCTATGCAGAAGCAAAGTGTGTTGTAGCTTCCGTTGGCTACAGACTTGCGCCAGAAAATCCCTATCCCGCTGCCATCGACGACGCCGTCGAGGCTCTGCAATGGGTGGTCGAAAAAGGCAGGGAAGTCCTCAATGCTGATACATCTCGTATCGCAGTGGGAGGAATGTCAAGGCAAGTCTAGGGCCTCCATACCATTTATTGAGCTCATCGCCGTTTACCCAGTGGTGGAAGCATTGCGGCTGCTCTTACTCAAGGCTGCAGAAATGTCTCCGTTCATCCCGCTGGTGTTCCAGCTCCTCATAGCCCCGGGTTTTGATCGCACTTCAGTCGCATTGCTATACAAGGACGAGTTGGAACATGCCCCAGGGTTGGAACTGGATGAGGTCATATGGTTCACCCGCAACTTCCTTCCGAACCAGGAGGACTCGAATAAGTGGGACGCGTCTCCGATCTTCGCCCCAGATGAACTTGTGCGTAATGTTCCGCAGGCTTGGATTGGTGTTATGGAGATGATAATTCGGAGACCTGAGTGGCGTATGGATTGAAGTTAAAAGAGGCAGGTGTGGAAGTGCAGACTGTGGTTTATAAAGGCGCCCCACATGCCATGATTGTTTTCAGCAGTAAGCTTCTCTTCGAAACTTTTGGAAAGCAACTGATGATTTCGCCTAATAATCGCGGTGCTTTTTCAGAGTGCGTCAATGGCATTTCATTGCGTTGCAACGGTTTATGACGACTGATATACTTGAATTTTTAGGCATGCTAAGTGCGCCAGGCAAATTATATCGGATGCAACAAACGCTCTAGCCAAAGCCTTCGGATACCAGCTACCAGGCGAAATCGTGGAATAGCTGCAGTGGTCAACGACAACAGTCAATTCGCCGTTAAAGGAGCAGTGCACAGGTTTGTGGACTTTCAGGATCAGTTCGACGTACGTATACACTCAAATACAGTATGGTTGAATCCTAGCCAAGGACAGTCGTTCATATTCAAAGCTAGTAAGAGTATCACGTTCAACTTGTCATGGGAAATAGATACCGACAATTTTTTACTTTCCCTAGTTCTAACGTCAAACCACTGTCCCTAAGGATAAAATATGGTGATCCCGCCAACTGGTTCTGCGGCGAAAACCTTTTGGGAAGGAAGCATCTGCTCGAGTTGATCATCTGACCCGCAGATAATCTTATGAGCTCCCCAATTCAATCTCTGGCAATCTGCGCAGCAGTAGACGGACTAAAATGGGAAGGAGGGATTTCCTTAATGTAGTACAGCCAAGAAAACAACCATACTCACGATTTTACATTTTGAACAATGCTTGAACGTTATATTGCTGCTCTCGCTCTTGTTACATCCAGGTCCTTCACAAGTCCTTATCAGCGCTCCACCCCAAGTACCAATTTTTGCCGCTCGTTCAACTTCGAACATTGACCGTGAGTCTCTAGATTCAGCCATGTATTTGTCGACTTGAGCATTCCAGCTCGATTGAATGTCCTTAAGGATGTAGCGACTACGATTTCTTCCACAAGGTCTAGGTAATTAAAAAGGTTGAATTGCTTTTCATAATACCAGAGAAAATTCACATACAGTGGCACGGAGCTGGTTTGACAGACAGCATAATGAAAAGCTGGGTCAATAAGACTCATCGACAATAACAGATCTGCTCGTCTTTTTAAACCTGTTGAACTTATGCTGAGCAGCTTGAAAACGGGTAGGAGTGGACTGTACTTACGATCATCAAAAGACTTATCTGCTTGACCGAAACTCAGAGAACGCCAGTCAGTATCTTTTGATAGTTTCCTGTCTGAGGCGTAATCAGAGTCATGCACAATTCTCTGTGAATCTTGGCTCCATTTTTCGATGACTGGAGTCTTTCGATGGCAGCATCGTGCATAGGTTTTTTCTGAGCCACAGATGCAGATGAAGTGAAGTGGATATTCCTGGATATCCTTATCATGGCACTCGGCAACGGTCTTCCCAGACCAACAGGGGCATATACGGAGAGGACGAGGATGAGAGGGTGGATAAGTGTGAATCAAGTCAGAGAGTCTCTGTCTGTCCACCTGTGACGTGAAGCAACTCCTCAGATTCGAGTGTGGAGTAGCACCATGTTCCAATAGGAGAGCTATGGTTTCCCAGTTTTCCGATTGGCACGAAAGATGAAGGAGAGATGTACCATCGACCTCATGGTTCACATCGACATGCTGTTCCACCAGAATTCGGGCAACACTGACGAAGCGCGACACAGAGCGTTCAAAGTCAGCCACTTGCCATAATGTTCCATCGGCATGACGAAGAGACTGCATGAGACCAAGTATTGTGCCATACTGAATGAGCTTGATATCCTTGATCTGTGAAAGTGTGAGGAAAATTGGGGTGACGCCTGTGCTGTCTTTCAGATCAGCACTTGCACCACATCGAAGCAATTCGCATAAGTGAAGGATGTCGCCTCGGAAGCTGGCTAGATGGACATGTGTACGCCCTGCTTGTTTTGTAAATCCTGGGTAAGCGTGCAGGTCAGGGTGAACAACAGGGGAGTCAGGAGACACAGGACGACATTTGTTTATGTCGAGTCGAAATTTGTGACTTTCTTCGGTGTACACCGCAGATTCAAAATCTGCCCACACAGGATTTGCATTCACTTGCTGAATGAATTCCTTTGGGAGAAGTGGTCGTGACTCGGAGGACTGCGGGCGTGAGATCTTCGAGTCCATTCTACTAGAATATTGAAATAGTTACGTGAGAAAGGTAAAATAAGCGAATCAATGGCTCACACTGGCAAATATCAGATATCACTAGTCACGAATCACCAGCAGATCGTTGTTCAAGGTTGAACGTCGAACATTGGACCCTGCCCGTGACCAAATTAAATCTAGGCTGATTACAACTCCGAGTCCGACAGGGGACGTCACATAAAACACCAATTGCAAATAATTGAGGTGCAGATTGCTTTTCTCTGACATTGACAACGGATCCATCATATGTAGAATATTACTTATTGAACCAGAAGATGATGTTGCTATGAAAAAATTGTATTCGGGGTGTTGAATTCAAGTTGTTGAGCAGGTTTGGCATAACTTAAGTTCGTGGTGTGTATGCCCCTTCAGCACCTACCTATTCTGTTTGTTGCCGTCCTCTGGTATGTTGTTCAAGTTCATTGCAACGCGCTAATATATCCGGCTCAGCCGTAACAAACAACCAACACCCACAGCGATGACAGTGTTTATTACAGCCGAACGAAACTGGAGGACTGCCGGTGCACGAACACATACGAGAAATGACACTGCTTCCGACAATTGCTTAGGCTAGTATCCAGGTTGAGCGAACAACTTGAAGGTAAATAGATTGATTGAGGTGTGGACTCCAGTCTACGACATTTCGACTAACGAGGAGTCTTATTATACGAGGATATCTTCTCCTTGGAACTCGACAATGATGCTAAGGCCAGGGGAAGAGGCTTGAGGTGGACTAAGAAACGGCGGCAGTAGCGCTGATTAAACCCTTCAGTGGACCAACACGCATGACCATGATTTGGGCCACGGTGACAGAGGCGTACCGCGTCTGGGGCTCGTCTGGTGTTCCAGCGACCGTCAACTCGACCGACTCATGCTATCAATACATATAATGACTGTCCACACCCAATCAACGCACGAAAAGACAAAGGAATTGAGAACTCACCACTGGCAGCAGTACCTGCCGCCCTCTTGTGCATGATCAACGCTAGATCAGGCTACCCTTGCCAGGGTCGGCGTTACAGGCAAAGCGGTCGGTGGGGTAGACGTCGAAAACATGCCATTATTTGACGGTGAGGGCGAGATAGGGGCCCTCGCATATGGTTTGGACTACGCCCTGAATTTGCTGGTCACCGGAGCCAGAGTATGGGCGGAGGCGAGGAAGCGTGCTGGGGAACAGTAGATAATCGCTGCGCTTGACGTATGGAATTTGAGGACGTTGGCAAGGCTAAACACGTAGCGAAGAAGCTTCATACAGGAGACTTCGTGGCCTTCGCCTAGAACATTGGCTTTGTCGATGACAGCGGTCTGTAGGTTGATTAGGAGCGAGGAAGAGAAGCACCTTGTTTCAATGTTTTTTTGAACGAGCAATACTATGTTGACGATTTCGAGTCTGCCCTATCGGTAAGGTAAAGTGTCGGTTCCAGTCAAGTTCCAGTACAGTCTTTCTAAATTCCTCGTGAGATTTTGGATCCAACAAGAAAAAGGCCACGGTGGACACGGAACGGCCTGGAAGTTTTGCTGGCCGAGCTAGCCAGATGGGGCTGGCTATGAACAGAACACATCGGAGAGTTACCCAAGTCTGTTGAGGAAACTAGAACAAGGCGCGATGTTGACGTTATGTAAAGGGCAGAAATAAGATGGATAAGGTGCCGAAGGCTCGAATTGCAAGGTGGGTGTGTCGAAAATGAACAGGGTGAGTTGCGCTCGCAGTGTGGAAAGTCTGGGAGGAAGAATAGAAGGAAGAGTTTGCGATGGAGCATTGGGAAGGAGGATGACCAGAATCGTCTGCGTCGAAAAGGTAGGAAGGTTCGTGCAGAGCCAAAGAGACAGAGAGATACATCAGAGACAAGTATGTTCATTCAACGACACCATCGACGCAGGCGAGGCGTTGCCACAAGAGCAAGATGTGTAGCATAACTTGCAGTACATCGCGGTATTGAAGCATGAAGCTGAAGCCTGTCAGTGTCACGATATCGTGCTCAGACACGATGCGTCAACATCTGTCATCAAGCGACAACACTGACGTAGAGTGCAACACGGAACGACCATAGCTTACTAAGTGCATCTCTTGAACTTCTTCCAAGGTTTGATGAAGGGAATGCCCAAGCCTGAGTTGGTCCGAAGTCGTGGTTTGGCTATAGCTATACCTCGTTTTACTATGACACATTCGACCCTTGGTAAGCGACTTGTATATCGGGAAATAATGGGTCCTGTGTAACCGTTTTAGGTTTCGTCCACTTGGATTCTAAGGTTATAAAGTTGCACTGGCAGTACATCTGACATCTCACACACACCACCCACCATCTCAGGCTCCATATCTTTCCCAGGCTCCAGCACCTCCAAACTTGACGATAATCCTTTGTAGATGAGTTCGAGCAAGGCTTTGCAACTTGAATTATATGGCTCCTTCATTGCGATTGGGCTCGTCACTGTCCTCCTCTTCAAAAGAGGCCTCAGCGAGATCAGATCTGCTTGGCTGTTTTTCACCTGCCGTCATGACTTCTTGAGGTCTAACTTCGAGAAGACAGAGCAGCACTTGCTCACATTCAATGTTCTTCAAGTCTGTATACCCTATTATGCACTTTCTCACCTACTTATATTCATTTTTCATGAAGCACTCCGTAACGGCAATCAAGGGCGCGAACGCACGCAAAGCATTCTATGATAGCAAGAGTCTCAACCTTCAAGAGGGATATAAAATTCTTCTAGGCACGGTAAGTCTCTATGTCAAATACTACAGATCCCTCCGAGCTCTTGTCGAACACTCGATAATATTGTTGGTACATAGGGGCCAACGGTACAGCCCAGAAATTTTCGAGAGGATGAGCGAAACAAAGTTGCTTCTATGAAGCGTCTCCAGATGCTCCTCCATAAGGATCGTCTGTCTGAGAGTGAGTCCCTTTGAATATTTGCATTGATAATTCCAAATCCAAGTCACCGACTTCCGAATTCCACTAGTCCTCCCTTCCCTCTTTGATGTCGTCCAACACCGCATGGAAATGTGGGGGAAGCAAGGCACTATGGATCCCTTCAGAAATATCTGGGATGTACGTTGGTCTCTCCTGTCTCTCCTTCAACTTACACTGACTTCGCACTCGTCGTGATAGATCGTCTTCCAAATGACAGTCCGCATGGCTTCCTGCCGCGAACTTGCTTCAGATCTCCCGACACTGGCGAAGTTACAAGAAAACTACTTGATTCTCGAGAAAAGTTACACCCCCACCGCTCTTCTCTTCCCTTGGTTCCCTAGCTCTGCTAGGCGCGCCAAGGAAGCCTCAACCAAAGTCCTGGCCAACATAATACAACATCACATCGAGCAAAGAAAAAATGCATCAGTGCCGAACTCAGACGCAATTAATGTATTACTTGGCCAGGGTGTAAGCGATGCAGATATCACCCAACACGTGCTGTCTGTTATCTTCGCAGGTTTCATCACCACTGGTATTACTTGTACGTGTACGTCCTTCCATAGACCCAGTTCCTCACAACGATACACAGCCTGCTGGGTCCTCCTCTACATCTCCTTCTACAGCCACTGGAAATCGGCCATCCACGCTGAGGTTTCGTCAGTCCTGGCACGACACACCAGCTCCTCCGAGCCACTGCACAGACGACTCTCCACAGTACCCATCTCTGTCTGGGAAGATGAGATGCCCACTATTGATCTCGTGTTGCGGGAGACTATCCGCATCGTAGTCAATGGCGCTGCTCTACGCCGCAACCTCCTTGAGGGCGGGCAGACATATAAAATTCCGGGGACAGGGGAGGTGCCACATGGGGGGTTCCTTGTATACAGCATATCAGATGTACACATGAACCCGAACATATATACTAATCCAACTGTGTTTGATCCCGAGCGATTCGGGCCTGGGCGGGAGGAGGATAAGCGGGAACCTTACGCATTTGTAGGGTGGGGAGCGGGTGAGTGTTCTTTGGCTCTTCTTCATCTCGATGGCATGTTTTGACTGAAAGCATAGGCCGCCACCCGTGTGCCGGGATGAAGTTTGCGAAATTGGAGATCAAGATGATTGTGGCGATGTTTGTGATAGGATATGAGTATGATGTTGTTGATTCGAAAGGCAGAATTGCGGAGAGGCTGCCGGTTCCTGACTACAATGATTCACTGCTGGTGCGTATTTCGGCAAGTCAGATTGCATCATGACTGACTTCATGACGAGTAGAGTAGACCGAAGGGCGAGCCGTGCCTCATCAAGTTCAAGCGTCACGATGTTGTCTAGCACTGACAGTACTGATGAGCCACCTTTTATGTTTCGTACTAGTAGAAGAATGTTGCCTGAATGTACTCAGTTCAAGTTGTCCTTTGCATACGTAACATGCTATGTTTGTAATTCAGGAGGCAAGTATCACATTGTAAGTGAACCCAGGGGCTCAGAAGGCAGGATGAGAGGGAGGCCATGTTCTGGGATACACGTCTGCGTCTAGGATCTGCGGCTCGCTCCATCAGGTTCGCAGTCTTTCCCCGAGCGCATATGATGCCTGCATGTCCCCCAACCTCCCCCAACCCAACCTCTCTCCTTCTGCCCTGGCCCACTTCCTCTCTATTATCACGAGCTCCTCTCTATTATCACGCGCTCGTCTCTATTATCGCGCGCCCTCAGGCTCCTCCCTGATCCTAATTCCGCATCGCCATATTGATCGGCTCCAAAACACTCAGATTTCTTTTCTACACGTGAGGCGTATGGCTATGAGCAGAGGAAAGGGTAAGATTGTAAGATTGAGCTCGTGGAAGGTCTTAGTAGCGCGAAGGGTATGGGAGGTTGAAGATAGATGATGTAGGCGTGTCCGCTGTCCGGCGATTCGGCCACGGAGGTGACAACTTTGGTTGATGCGGCGATGGAGAGGAGGCACCTCACGGATGAGTGCCAGGAACCGAAGATGAAGGCGCATGGTTTCGAAGAGATGGATTGCGGAGGATGGTTAAGGGGGTTTAGGGAGAGGATGGAGGTGGAGAACAGGGAAATGTTTGGGTGGGATGTCGAACCGAATGTGGATAGCACAAGTGGAGTAGATATATCGGTATTTTACGACTCGGAGTTCGTCTCACAGTTTACTAAAGAAGCACTTTTGGACTCGGACTTCACTGGGAAGCTTCTAGAATTTACTAGGGCATAGATCATACAAGTAAAATTTAACTATCCAATATGGAAAACGGAGTGGCAATTGCAAGCTGCTAAGAAAAGCCAATCATGGCAGTTGGGATCAAAAAGCCCAAATCGTAAGTGATAATATAGTGTTATTAGATGCAGCCATACCGTTGCCGACCAGGGTCAGGTCTAGTTTGATTTCGTAGAAGCAAAGTTCACTTCTTCGGGGTCCAATTCATTTCGGCATTTTCGGCCCAGTGTAACACATTTTGGTACATGTCACATCTCGTGCGCAATATTGCTTATTACTTAGTATGTCTTTTGCTTACTCGATAGTATGTACACTTTCACGTTACTGGAGTACATCAGCAAACCGTGGAAACCGGCTATGTGATCTGTGTCACGCTACACCGGCTACATTATCTGTAAATGAAGGGACCTTTGCTACAGCTTCTACAGACAAATTCAAATCCAAAGTAAAATGAAATGTAGATACACAGATGAAAAATACATGCAATGGACTGTCTTTTGAGGTTGTTACAGCCCTACTTCTTCACCATAGTAAGTCCCAAATGAAGGTGCAAATTGTGGGGATCACTATTTGCAGGACTTCCTGTGCAAGAAACTTCAGTAATATTTCAATTGTAACAGTCACAAAAGATAGTCCAATACATGTAGTTTTCATCTATGTAGTTACATTTCACATTACTTTGGTTTTAAATTTGTCTGTAGCAGCTGTAGCAAAGGTCCCTTCATTTACAGACGATGTAGCCGGTGTAGCATGACACAGATCACATAGCCGGTTTCCATGGTTTGCTGATGTACGACGAGGTTTGGGAGTTGTATGAGCACATAGAGAGCTGTTGGGTAGCTACCATAGGGGGCATAAACAATGCAAGTGCCATGATCACTGACCTCCATGTCTCCTACTAGTAACATCTAACATCCAGAGACAAATGACAGCAACTGTCGCTTGAGCCTTGGTAAGTTTTTTCTCGCTGGTTCTTGTTTCTTGTTTCTATCACACAAACAACAAATGGTTTCCATTATTTTCTAGGTTCTGAACTACTGGTAATGAGTGGCGCTGACACAAGACAAACCGCACCTACGCACACCCGCACTATCCTGAGGCTCCACCCTGTTTGAACGGATGTGAGGCTATTTTATTAGAGTTGGGGTACCCGAGAAGTGGGATACTCACAAGGTAGCACCTACACACCCCCATACCCACTACATCACCACTGACCCCTCTGGAAACAGGCAAAATGAGCAACGACAACACCAAACCAATCACTGACAACTCATGAAGTGATGGAAGTTGCACCAGCACCAAGCACACACTCCTCACCTTCAAGCACCCACTCGCAGAGCAGATCACAAGTGCTAACCGCCGACAACGACTTGAACGAACAACCATGAATGACACACTGCCCGGCCCCTGGTTGTGGGACATAAATGTAAGAGTGTGTGGATTAGATGTGGATTTGTGGATAGGGAGACTGAACACTATGTAATGGGTGGTCACTTTACACATCTAGGCATGCTTATATGGGATACACATATACAACTCGCTCTGAAGCCATTACGCACAGAATTATATCTGAAATGCTGTGACACTAGACTGGACCTCACAACCAGGATACACTCCAGTCTATTACAGTTAAGCCCAACCTTGATTCTCCATTCATGTTCATAAACAAGTTCAGGTATAGCTAAGATTATCTGTGTATGCATCAGCGACATCACAGTCACTCTTCTGCACAGTGATTGCGAACACTTCCAACTCGCAAGCAACATGCAAGAACCCAGTCAGGAATCTACCTGATATGTCAGAGAAGAGATGCTATTGGAATGACAAGCCAATACTTACTGTGAATGTTCTGTCTCCGACCCATGATCAGTCTTTAGTTCAGAATTGCCCTCTCTGCCTACCCTCTTTGCCTACGGTGTCGAGGCCTTTGACAATGTCCACTATTTATTGGGGATGTCAGCTGAGTTGTTGGGATCAAAGCAGCAGTTGAGAGCAAGCAATCAGTAAGAACAATCATATTAGCTGAGCTCAAGGATATCAGTTCAAAGCATAGAAGCCTCAAAATAAGATGTTAGTCATTGCATAGCACTTCTACATAGCCATGAGGCCTCATGTTTTGAGCTCATGCGATAGACTTTGCCTCTGCCCCCATGTTCAATGATGACGTGTAATTGTAGATGTATATTTCAGTCACGTCACTCACACATTCTAAAACGGGGGTGCCAGGACCCCAAACGCAGCTTGGAAAGCAATGATCACCACCCAAAAACAGCCTTGAAGAAGCTGAAAACTGCTTCTACGAAATCAAAATGGACCTGACCCTGGTCGGCAACGGTAACAGCCAACACTTCACAATTGTAGACCGTTTGATACCATTTATTTTTAAATGAGAACACGCTTGCGGCTTAGGATGCGCACATACTTACTACATCGGAAACCAATATGGAGATTCACATCGAAAAAAGAAAGAAAAGAAAAGAAAATAAAATAAAATAAAATAAAATAAAATAAAATACAAAACATCACTCTGGTACGCCGACAGATGCGCATTGATATAATGGCAGGGTACGCCTTTGGATTACACCCCATATTCGTCGAACCCTGCCTCTGATACGCCCTCACATAATCTAGCAGCATCTCCGCAGGGACTCCGAACACCATCATCGTCAAATTTATCGTCCCCAAATTCTCTACCCCCCGCACCAGCACATCGCGCAAAAAAAAAACAAAACAAAAAAACACAAGGAACTCATGCAAAATACCCATATTCAAAATGATCAACATCGGTTCCTCCGGAATAAGCCTCTGCCCGACCCCTGTCTCATTTGGTCCCTGATCAGGCTCTCCACCTTGGCTCCCACCCTTGCGCTCTGCTGCCTGTCCACCATGTGATGTATCCTTCGAATGGGTTCACGGGATTCACCTAGTACTCAAAGTCTACGCCGTCCCAGAAAATCAGTCATGAAACAACTTATCAGTGCTGGGAATAGCTTACACATGGTTACCAGGCGCCCATGATGTGGACCTTGGAACATATCTGGAGGGAGTGCCGCAAGCCCTGCTGCCTCAAAATTAATTAATAAACACCCAAAAACAAAAACACGAAAACCTCATCAGTCGCTGCACCTGCCGTTGCCTCTTTACACAGTACTTACTTGGTACTTTAACCAATTACAATACACCACCCAAACTCGGGAAAGCAGACAAAACCTGTCCCACCTTAGTTAATGCTCAGCACACTGCAGGAAAACGGTCTGTTTTAGAGTCAATAGGTGCTGGTTGCATGTACATTACAAAAACTCTACGATATATCCTTTCTTTGGGGGTTCAAAAAAGAAAGTTTTCGCTTGACCAATTGTGACGCCAAGACTGCCAGCGTCAACGTCACAATTCATCTGTTGCTCTCAATCTGCTGGTCCCACTGCCACACTCTGTGGTGTTGTTGACGAGAATGCAGCGAGTTCAGCAACTTCTGCTTTGACATCTCCTACGAGCCGTCTCCTTTTCCACGTGGCCCCTGTCTCCAGTGTTGGATCCTCGCCGTAATGTATACCCAACGGACTGACGGAGTGGCTGGATTTCATGTATTGTGTGTAGGGAAAGCAAGTTGATACATATGCATACATAGTCACGGTGATGTAACAATCCGTAGACTGTCACTTTCTTAGACAATCAATCACTCATCCTCATACTCTCA